>OX424572.1:210161469-210221469 GCA_949152435.1 Gastracanthus pulcherrimus | reverse complement strand
AATTTTTACCACCAACCATAGGAATTTTTCCGTTGCGTTTTTGGAAATAGAAGAAAAACGAAACTCGACTTTTGATCGATATTTTCTTTTTTATTTACTTAGTATAGTGAATTATGGTAACTATATCTATAATTTTAAGATTATATTACATACATATATACATATACATAGACATAATCGCAAATATATAAACGCAGTCGGTAAATCGGTATCACATGCATGCTACAGTAAGAACGTTTGAACCCTTGAGGCCTGGTTACCCTTATATACTAAGTTCAAACCTAGGCACTTGCGCATAGCAACACCAAATGCGATGCCACTTAGCATCGAAATGGAAAAGCATGTGTTCAGAGAATAAGATTGAGCAGCATCAGTTTATAATAATTATTATTTAATATTAAGGGGGTGCCGGATACCGACACTGCAGTTTTTGATGGTTTACAGTTCTGACCCAATGAGGATTCACATCAGACCAATAATGGCAATTATGCCTATTCAGTTCCCCATCACTTTGAAATTTTGCCTCATAAGAAAAAAGAACAAAGTTGAAAAAGTCTGGATCATTTTCTATTATTCGTAAAGTCCATTGGCAAAACGCAATACGCTGTTGGAAATGCTCAAACTGTAGCTCTTGAACCAAAGTAATATGATACGCGCGATATTGAAGCACCTTCATAATTCTTAAAAAAGTATTTCTTGGAATACCAATTTCCCTTTCGACTCGACGAGCGCTAATGTGTGGGTCAAGATGAATTATTGGAAGGATAGTTACAACTCGATTATCATTTTCATCATACTCATGGCGCCTACGTTGGCGAACCATGTGTCCACCACGAGCTCTTTGAGATAAACGTCTGATAGCTCTGTCGTCAGGGTGTCGTCTGTCAGGATAGCGTTCAGCATAAAGTCTTGCCGCACCACGATAATTATTTTGGCTTGCTCCTAAAACCAAAATCATATCAACGATCTTGTTGGGCGGATAGTCAGCCATTTCAGAGCCAGCTATTAATTACTATTAAATTTAAATAGTAAAATGGTATCAAAAAAATATTAATAATTATAAGGCTCGCCCGTATACGGTCGCGCCTAAAAAGGAAAAACGTTGGAAAATTACGGTAACTTTATTTAGATAACTGTATTTGCCATAAATACTTCGTTTGTAACACTTTTTTAATTTAAAATTTTAAATTAAAATAATCGTCAAAACATTAAAGGTATTCAATAAAGCATTATTTATTATTTTGATTGCAAATAAAACTAAAACTTCCTTTTATTTTTTTGTTTTATGTAAATAATGTGAATTAGTAGCGTTCGAATTTCAGAAATACTAATTTTGATAATGTAATCAGCTCTTTAACCTCCTCTTTCAGTTTGTTATATTATTATACAATGTATATAATATAGGTGATCACTTCGAACATAAACCAAGACCTTGAAAATTTAGTTTTGCGTTTTTATTTAAAAGTGTTTAATTATCCGTGTATGAACTGTGTTTTAAAATAGTGTTATAAAATTATTACAGAAATGTTATAATAATACATAAATTCGATTTATCTATAAGTTCAGTTATTAAAAAGTAATTTAATTAAGATGTAAAATTTTTGTTAAAAGTATTTTTCCAGATAGTGATTTAATTAAATTAATTATGAGTTCAAAGTGTATAAATGAAAGATATTTAATAAATCAAGTTATTTATAAATTATACTTATTATTAAACATTTAGAGGGAATTGAGTGAAAAATTAGTGAGTTGTCCTACACTAATCTTTAATAATAAAAATTAAATCTAAAATTACAATAAAAAAGTAAAAATTATTTTCACATTAATCAGTAGTGATAATTTTAATTTTAATGATTATTATTTTCAGTTCTTAACATTACGTACAGGTATAAAATACGTAGTTTTAACAAACTTTAAACGTAACATTAAAAGTTATGAAAATAATAATTATTAAAATGAAAATTATTATTATTATGAAAGTGTAAATAATCATTATTTCAATGACAAATAAGTCATTTTATTATAAAGTACGTGCAATTATTTTTTTGCCATATTTTCTATTATGGTATTGCACTTAATTTTCATTATCAAAAAATTAGTGTGAAGAATATTCTATTCATAAAAACATGGTACTCTTAGAACAAGCCACTAATCTACTGTCGAGGTTTATTACTCAGTCCGGTGCATGGAGACGGGGACACACATAACGGTTCTATACATTAATTCATGTTTTATGCAAAGTAAATACACAAATAAACTCTACACAGTTACAGTAAACACAATTAAACTCGACACTTATGTATTCGACACAAGGTGTACACTATCATTGTGTACAATAATCTAGTGTACAATATTTGTGTGTCCACTATACTTTGATTACTAATGTGTAAAAATTATGTGTTCAACTACTTATGTGTAAGCTAATGTGTAGACCCTAAATGTGTTCAACTTAAGTGGTATCGTTTTATTTTTACGGATTATCCCACGCTCAGCTTGAGCCATGCAACTGAGAGAGATGCTCTTACGCTTATGAAAAATACCTGTAGGAAATCGTGGAGGAAAGTCTGCAAGAGACCTGGAGGATTTCCTGCATGGTTTTCGTACTGTTTTCCTACAGGATTTTTCTAGAATTGGAAATTGTTTATAAAATTGTTGAGAATAATAAAATAGTTGAAAAATGAGCCTAAATTAGGTGCTACCATCCAGATGATAACACAAAAACTCAGGGATTAAGCTTCTTAACGTTTATTTATGAAATTGTCAATTAAACAAATTATTTTTAATTTTGAATTTAAGAAGCGCAATCCCTGAGTTTTGGTTTTATCATCTGGATGGTAACACCTAATATAGGCACATTTTACAATTATTTTATTGTTTTCAACAATTTAATAAACAATTTTCCATTCTAGAAAAATCCTGCATGAATCCCTGCAGGAAAACAGTACGAAAACCATGCAGGAAATCCTGCAGGGGATCCTCCAGGTCTCCTGCAAAGTTTCCTCCAGGATGTCCTGCAGGATTTTTTCATAAGGGTTATGTGTCTCACGGACTAAACTTTTCAACACAGTCCTTCTATGTTTACTATCTATACCCTATACGGTACTAAATATATATGGTAAATATATCTGCATATATATATTCTACGCAGAATTTTCCGCTCCGTGTGGTTTTATATTAACAGTGATCTTTTTAACATTTGAACATATGTAATATTTTCTTTATGCTTAAAGTGCTTATACATGATTTCATTAAAGACCTCATTGAAATTGAATTTAATAAAGCACTTTAATACAAAAATCTATTGTCATGCATTTTTAGTTGATATCTATAATTATTAATAACTTTGGCTTAGATTAATATTTTTTAACCAGGTCTCAAATGCAAGCTTTTTTTGACTACCTTCAGGTACTTTCAGGCAGATTTGTTTAATGCAAAAACATGCGGAGTTATGATCACAGACAAGGGCGCGGATTCTGCTGTGGATGGAATGGAGTAGTCCATACCTACGATTTATGATGGTATGGAATTCCATATCTTAAAATTAGGATCAAAACATGGGAGAAAAAATAAATACATTATAAAACTATAAAAGTTGGAAGGCAGTTATGTTCTAAACTAATAAACTCCAGGCAATTAAATGTGCTTCGTTACTGATAAGAAAATAAACGATATTAAATAAATATACCGCGTCATTGTTAACCTGTTGAGTCATAGTGGGACGTATAAGTCCCACCTATGTTTTCCTCTTCTAAGATGGATTATCCTTTCCGTAAAGCTTTTCTATAGTTGATTTTGCATTTATTATAGTTGTAATCGGTCAAATTATCAAAACCCGTCAATTATTTACGGAATTAATTTTCTTTTTTACCAATTACTTAATCTTTAATGTGAAATTTTTCAGTTTTTTCAATGAAAAATGTGTAACTCAAAGGGTTAAACGTGAAGGTATACAATATTTATTCTACACAAAGAATGTTGATATAATAAATTCGTTTTAAAATAATAATAGTTTTATAATTTTGATAACTTACATCATCCGACAGACAAATTATATGATTTAAGCAATTTGAATTTTTTAAAATCCTCTCCTGTGGTTATAAGCTAAAACGTGCATTCGATCCAATAAAATTAAAGTATTGTAAAAAATTCAAAATTTCAGAATCAAATACTTTGTTTGTCGAATATACAATTGGGGAACATTGATTGTTAGCAAACGTGTTTGAAGTTAACCTACAAAGTATATATGTATATACAATATATATATAGCGACATTTTGTAGGTTAAATTCAAACACGTTCGCTCACAATGAAAATTATAAAGCAGCCATTGAATTTTTCGAAATATTAAGTACTAAACGTAATTCAGATCCCAGTCATTCAGCAAAGGCAGTAGGATTTTCACAAACCATGCTTTCGTTTCAATTTTATTTTCGTCTTACAACCATCATAGAAATTTTCGAGCAAGTTGAAACTTTGAATGCCGAGCTTCAAAAATTGGATTTATGTGTAAATGAATCCCATTGTAAAGTTCACATAATAACAGAAAACCTTAAGGAAATGCGAAACTCAAAATTTGATTCAGTTTGGTGAAAGGTCGTCAAAAATGCTGAAATTTTTGAAAATGACGAGCCTCGTGTGACTCGTACAAGAAAGGTTTCCAAGCGACTAGACAATTATTCAACCAGTCAGGCTCATGTTTTTGAAACTCCGGAAGATTATCATCGAAAACAGTACTATAATGAAATCATTGATCAAACCGTAATGGCATTGACAGAACGATTTGTTATTGGCAAGCCAGATGTTAATGTTGAGGAAATTACAACATTTTATAATATTACTAGCAAAAGAAAACACGTATAAATGAAATAAATGGTGATATGTTATTGAAACAAAGAGATATTTTTATTGACAAAGCTAACAGAAACAAAATTGTCATAAAGTCATTAAAAAACGTGATAACGTGTTTAAAAGACAATGAGCGCCTCCGAAGTATTTTAGACGAATACTCAAAATTAGTAAAACTTTTACTAACTATACCGGGATCATCGTATTCGAATGAGTGATCATTCTCAGGCTTGCTACGTCTGAAAAATTACTTGCGATCAACTATGCTGCAAAACAGACTGAATGACATAGCAAGAATACATGTGCAGCAAAATTTAATAGAGCAACTTAATATAGAAGAATTAATTAATACTTTCATTAATTGCAATGCTAGGAGACAATCTACTTTCGCAATACTGTAAAAACGAAACTACATACAAGTATAGTAATATATAATGTATTAGAGAGACATATATTTTATTTATAGACATATAAATAATAAAAGTTGTTTGCGTCGAAAGGTTGACCTTTTCTTTTTTTTTGCTCCCAGGTAATCATTACCTCCGTACTACATACCTTGAAAAATAGTGTTCCGGCGCCCTTGATCACAGCTAGAGGTACCATTTTTTAATGAAATCATGCATATTCGAAGCAGAATAGCTGATATCTTACGAAAGAGGGCCCATTCACAAAAACTACCGGTACTACGCTACATTTCTATGTGAATGATCCTGAAAATTTCAGAGAAATTCGGGACCCACATCCCCGATAGTCTCTTTGTCAGTGTATAGCGTGATTAAAAAAAATGTACAATATACCCATCCAAATATTCATTAAAGTCATCAAACTTTTACGTAAACCTTATTTATGATCCTAGTAAAAATATGAATCTGTACTTTTCTATAACATAATTTTGATGTAGGTATTATGCTAACAAAATAATAACGTATAGAAGTGAATTTGAAAAAAATCGGATTTCGTAAATTTTTAGCGAGACTATTTAAATTCAAAGTTCTTATATAGGAAAACTCTAAAACTACATACTAAATCTTCTGGACAAAATCTACAGAAATTTGTGCTAAATCTTGTGTAATATTTCATGTAGATTTTTCGCAAGCTTGTCAGCAGAATTTTTACAACTTGCATGTTATTCTGCAGGTTTTTCTACAAGATTTTCACCTGATCTGTTTGAACAAACCGAAGATATTTCTGATATATAGGCAAAAATCTTGTAGAGTAATCTGCACTGAAAACTGCAGAAAATTCTGCAGAAAATCGTGCAAAAATTCTCCAGGATTACTAGAACAAAATTTATTATTCTAGTTGAATAATGTGTATCGCAGCGAAGCACGTACTTAGATTGATAATATAGAATTGAAAAAGAAACTTCTACTGATTTTATACCTACAGCAGATAATATACCAACCGATGAGTTGATGATTCAAAATTTAACCGCCATTAGAAGTGGCGCTAGTGGGGATACGCGGGGAATTTAAAGTCAAACTATTAATGTCCATTTTATTTTGTTAACAATATATAATAACTTTTCCTTACTCTTAAATGTATTTTATATTAAACACAAATATCAATCTAAAATTTAAATATCATCGATATGAAGCTAATTCCAGCATTTTTTTCAAGCAATAATATATAATACGGAAAAGCGCATATCAATTACTAGAAGAAATTACAACAAAATTTATTATTCTAGTTCAATAATGTGTATCGCAGCGAAGCACGTACGTAGATTGATAATATAGAATTAAAAAAGAAACTTCTACTGATTTTCTACCTACAGCAGATAATATATCAACCGATGAGTTGATGATTCAAAATTTAACCGCCATTAGAAGTGGCGCTAGTGGGCATACGCGGGGAATTTAAAGTCAAACTATTAATGTCCATTTTATATTTTTAACAATATATAATAACTTTTCCTTACTCCTAAATGTATTTTATATTAAACACAAATATCAATCTAAAATTTAAATATCATCGATATGAGGTTAATTCCAGCATTTTTTTCAAGCGATAAAATATAATACGGAAAAGCGCATATCGATAATGATCCTAGCTAGCTTGGTTTAACTGTATAATGTAAATGCGAGTAAACGAATGTTTGAACAGCCGTGTGTCGAGGTCCGTTTCAAATGCACGCTAATGCAATTGTTATGAGTTGGCTTTTTCATGATATATGTGTATGTACACTTGACGGTAATAATAACTTTGAATCACGTGTTATCATGGCGGCGTCACTATGGCAACAACTTAAACTCGTCTTAAAGGTAGCTTAAGATGACTTTAATACACCTTCAACTTACTGACACAACGACGCCGTCATGATTTAACCCCGCGCGATTTAAAGCTATTTTTACCGTCAAGTGTACGTGTTTCCCGAGCGCCGATAAGCTTTCGACGCGTAATTGACATCAAGTGTCTCTCGAGGATTATTTATTGAGTTTGTGGTCATGAAACAAAAAAGGAGCATATCTACTACATATGATCGATATTTTAATAATTTTTTACTTTTTAATTTTTAAAATGAGTAGCGTTTGAATATGAACAAAACTGGATATTGTCTTTTTCGAATTTACGCAAAATTAAGCCAGCAATTAAAATACAAAGATATTAAAAATTATTCTTTTAATTACGATATATTGAACTTATTTGATAAAAAATTCAAGCTTAAAATAAAAGGAAATTCGACGGTTTTGTTTGGATACTCATTAAATCTGATGACTTTCATTCAACCTCATGAATATTATCATAATTAATGGATTTTTTTAGGATCGATATGATACTCATGTAACTTTCTACTTTGTATTCAAAGTTCTAAACAAGAAATATTTTAAAGCAGTTGTCTGAGTATTACTTTTCGCACTATTTAAGCATCCACTCAAAGTATTACAATAAATATCCATGTTTTAGAGATTTCCTGAAAGTATCGAGTTAAGTGGCCAAAATCAAAATAAAATTTTACTTTTCTGCTTTGATGGATTAAGGAGTATTGGATTTTATTTGAACAATAATAATCTTTATTCAAACAAAATACGAAACGCAGTCTTTACAGAGCTAGTATGTTAACAACTTACAAGCAGAATTCATTGCTTGCAGGAAGCGGTTTTCGATGAGACATCAGGAAGTGGTTGCTGGTACCTAAAAATGATGCCTAGCACCCGTAGTTTTGTCTCATAGGTCCTTGGGGTAAACATATGACCTTATGTATTCAAAATATGCGTTATTTCAGTAAAAGCTGTTACCTATACTTCGTATCATAACTCTGCAGTATTTTTTGCTAGAGGAATGATATTTCATAAGATCTAAAACAGCTTTAATTATTAAGCTTCGTTTCATTTAAAAATATTCTGTTGCAAAGTTATGAGCAATCAAGAATGATGACGAAAAATGTATGGAAAACTACTCAATTTAAAGAGCTCAATTTTTGATTGTTCATAACTTTGTAACAGAATAATATTTGTATATCAACCAAAGCTCAAATTGAAGCACTTTTGGTCAACTTTACTATCTCATTACATTATTTCTCTAGAAAAAAAACTTCCAGAGTTATGATTTAAAGTATAGGTACCATTTTTTCTGAATTAATTTTGATTACAAAAGGTCATATCTTGACCCCAAGGACCTATGAGACGAAACTACGGGTTCTAGGCATCATTTTTAAGTACCAGAAACCACTTCCTGAATCCTGATCGAAAACAACTTCCCACAGTTTGTGGACTCTTCGTGCTAGTGTAGTAAATATAGTACATTGTACTGTGTACAAACTATATAACTGAATGAGTATGAGTATGAGTAACTTTATGTAAAATGTTAACTTTATATAATTGCATGTAAACTGTATATGAACTGTTTCTGTATTAGCATCTTGCTGTGGTCTTGTCTTTATGCTGTGACGGTTCCGCACGGACTAAAACAATTCAATGTTTAAAATTTGGTTTTAGCACAAATGAGTTGCGAAATAACGTTCTTTAGATGTATCTATCAACTATTGTTAAGCAAAATTATCGAGTTGGATGAACAATACTTATATTCGGCTAAATCGCTCTATAAGACAAATTAGATTTTTGATCCATCCGGTTAATGTTGTATATTTATTTCAATACAGTCAAAATATTTGAAAAATCGAAAAAAGATTTCTATCATTTTATGTATTAGATACGTCAAAATTACGCATATTATATTCATAAAGAAGTCATAATTTTGAACAATCTTGAGAAAGCAATTAGCATAACTTATTTTCAATAAAATAATGTTTCAAGATAATTCTGTACAAATGTTGAATCAATTGTCAGCATGAAATTACGCTTAAAAATGAAACGTCGTCTTCCGAGAAACGCAACCCAAGGCTAAACTTTTCACCGTACATTCAATCACATGAGAAATTCATGCACAGGGAGGGAAGAAAGACCCTCACAAATCTCTCGCTCCATGATAATAACAACAAACAAAAAGCACAGAAACCCCTTTCGTCGATAATACACCTCTTCCTCTCTATACCAATACACCCTCCTCCAATATATACAAAGGGCACTTAATTTCCTTGAATCAAATCGATTTTTGAGTAATGACGGGGCGTGCTGCAGACGCATGCATGTACACGCACTCTCGCACTGTACTGTATATAAATTACAATGTGTGCACGCGGACGGACGAACCTCGCGCGAGTATCTCCACATATACATACGTACGTCGAAAAGGAACAGCGCGTTCGTTTATGCGTCGATTGAAATTACTCGATAATCGAGGGAAAGCGACGGGGAGAGTGCGATTGCTATAGTACACTGCGCGCAGAGATCGATATAATCCGAGCGCGCGGAGACACGCGCGCCGCACGCGTACATTACACATGCTTGGCACAATGTTATATGTACGACATGCGTACATGCATAATTCGCTCACGCGAAGCCCAAAACGAGCGAATAAGATGAAGCGGGAGCAGCAGGTGATCACGTCGATCAGCAGCCGTCGCCCGAAACTCGAGAAACGATGATCGGCTGTACACGTGTATACGTGTGTGTGTGTGCTTTCGAGGGGCATAATTGTTCGGACAAGGCGAACGAGCGGCGACTCAATTATAGATAGATCCTCTCTGGTGGTACATAAGGTATACGCTTTTAATGTGCGCTCGGCAATCTGTGCAAAAAGTTTGTGGAGCAAAATATGTATTCGTCCGTACAAGGAGAGACAGCGTTATCAAAAGAGTTTGGACACCACAAGTGAGGGTTAACTTTAGCCGGAAAAGAATTTGGAGCTGAAGAGTTTGTATTTTTTTTCCTTTTTAAATAAATCTATAGCAGTCTCATAAAAAGTATTACTGGAGTAGCTTGCGCCATCAATCCAATTTACTTCGTTCACAGCGAGCCGTTCCAGCTCTATTCGGCTCAATGTTGGCAAACCAAAAGCAATTAGTTTTAGTATTAAAAAAGCTAATGCTTTACGGAGAGGGGAGAATTGAAACTCTGAAACGTCGGCTATTGACGAGTAAGATTATTATTCGTGGTGATCGATCGAGCCTTTTTTAAAACTGCATTTACCTACGAACGATAGATTTACCTCCAATTCAATTATATTTCTAGATCCGTTTATAACATTAACACTTTCAGAGAAATCAAATTTTCTGGGATTGAAATGGAGACTGGTGTCTGATAGGAAAAGCTCGTCTGAGAACCGAGATTCTCGGTCAACAGCAGGATTCTCAATCGCGGTGATATTCTCCGTCGTAGCGAGATTCACTTTCGTAAGCGATCGAAATCCTATCTCATTCGGGAGCAAGATTCTCGATTGAAGCGAGATTCTCGATAGAGGTGAGACTTGCGTTGAAAGAGGAGATTATTTTTCAGAACCGAGTTTTATTTTGATATACTAGAATGATCATGCGTTAACAAATTCCATATAATTAATTATAAGTTAATTTTCACAGGGCTCAGAACCAATGGAGAATCTCGTTTCCGACTGAGGGTCTCGTACGAGACAAAAGCTATTCTGGTTTCGGTCGCATTTCACATTACTCTATTATCCTACTCTTACTGTCTTACTTTCCCCGATACTAATCTCGAAGTTACGTACAGACTGAGGATAGTATAATAAATAGTTACTAAATCACACTAAAATGTGCAATATTAATTAATCGAAACTAAATCAAAGCCTCATCAAAATCTATTTTCCAAAAGCGTGACGGTCTCCTTATTAGTTAGTGCGATGCAACATGAAGTAATAAACTATTTAAAGCGCAGGTCCTAAGCCTCGAACTGCAATCGTAGATAGTCCTCCAGAAGAGTTTTCTCAAGGAACATATCTCCCGGAAAAACGACTTAAGTTCATTTTATTGAAATTTGAGTTTCTCACATAAAAATGCATAAAATCCGTGTGACAATAAGTTACCATATTATCTACTATTTACGAATTTCTTAAACATTAGTTTAAATGAAAATAAAAATAAGTCGTTTTTCCGGGAACCTACAGATATATTTGTTAATCCGAAATATCATGTTACATTTTTGTTGAATTGTTTAAATAATTTTTTTAATAACTTTAACAAGCTTCTGAGATTTATTTTTATATATAATATTTATACCGTTGCACATCTCGCATCGATTCTCGCACACCATATTTTTATTCCTTAAGTTATATTGTAATAATATATGTATAACCTTACACAAAAAATACATCATTAATCAGTGAATTTAATGTATTTGTATTGTTAAATGCTAAACTAAATGCATTTAGTTTGTTGAAAATGCATCTATATATCCACACAAATTTACAATTATTCACACTCAATCAATCGTCTGTCTATAATCGACCTTTCCTACTTATTTTATATATCTTTACAACATTTTTTCTTACGTCACCTTTGCAACATTGCACCTTTATCGCACTTACACATATGTATAATGGCTGAAGATAAAGAACGAATTACACTGCCACTTTTTCGACACCCCCGCGCTCTCACCTCTATATATGTATAATATAATACACGCTGACGAAGAACGACATATATATATATATATACACAGAAAACCGAATCTCTTGTTCTCCGCTCCCGCGCGCGCGTACGCATGCATATTATACCTATAGCGTGGCGTTCAATTAATGTGCCACATGACGTTTCACGAGCCACAAGCGGAAACCAGGGGGTGGACCCAGAACATAAGAGCCGAGCGATGTATACGGAAAAAAAGAAATAACATTATAACCGAGCGACGATGATAGATGCACATTGTGCGAGAGGCGAGAGATGAGCTGCTGCGCGCTTCTAACGGGTGTGTATAGGTGTATAGTATGAGATAGTTATGAGCTACGGAGCAGCATCTGAAATTCGGGCTCGGGACCCACGTGCACACGGGATCGGACGAGTTGTAACATCCGTAGTAGGTCTTTGTCTCTTGCTGTCTTTTTGTTTGAATTTCGAGGAAAATTTAAGGACGCTTTTCTCCTTTGTGCGAAATATTGTGAATTTTATATGAATGTTTAGTTTTTATCTTAGCCAGTTATCAAGGTGACCTGGTCTATTTCTGATGAATGCCAAAATTTTACAGGGCTGTAATAGTTATTTGATTTCCAGGCGAAACAATAATGCATAAAAAAGTTGTTTCAATGTTTAATTAAAAATTCTTCTGACGATTTCAAATTAATCCTGTCAACCATCATATATTTATGACTCCAGAATCGTGCGCCAAAATTCAATACGAAAAAAGCAATAATTATTTTCTGTAATTTTTTTAACTGTACTCTAAATTAAGGATAATTCTACTTAAAATATCAAGACTCATTATTCTATTATAATTTCTGTTGAAATAGATTGAATAGATTCCCATACTAATATATTAATAATTCAAGTTAAAATAAATTCTTACTTTATTTTATAACATCAGGGTCTACTCAAAAATAATTCTCTTATTGTTAGAATTTTTGTATAACTTAAACGTTGATTTTCATTAGAAAAGATTTAAATTTTGTTATTAACATAAATATTAATAACAAAATATTTCTAATAAATAATATATACTAGGCCGGGAACTTTGATAAAACTGGATAACTTTCTACTAATGTATCGATAAATATCAAACATTTACAAATTAACATATACAGTGTAAAAAACAGTATTTTTGAAACTTACTAAATTTAAAACAATCCTGCCTTTTACGATACATTTCTATTATAACAAAATTTCCATACACCTTCCATTTCACTAGCAATTCTCACTTAATTCGCTCTTCTTCCAAGAACTGTCGTCTAGCCGGCACAAATCCTCGTCGCCACGTGTCCATTCCAATTTGAAAAATTAATTAACGATGCACAAGAAAAAAAAAAAGCGTCCATCCATTTATTTTCTTTTCCTAAAGCTCGCCACAGTCCTCGAAGCGCCCGTTGAGTGTTGACCATTTTAACGTATACAGGGCCCTCGCGCGTATAATGCCGCTATGCTCTTCGGGCGCGTCAGATGGCATCGAGCTACGTTTCCTATATTAGGCGTCCTCTTCGATAGCTGTTAGTGCGCGCATCCCCATAAATCAACCGATACACAGAACGGAGCGGTCTTTGAAAATCAAAAAATTAGACTCTATAATTACGAGCTGGATATTCTTATGTTAATCGCGCGTTATATGCGCGCATTAGTAACGTAAAACTAGGAATTAGCGTTTTATGACGAAGAGAAAGAAATTGCATTAGAATATTGGGGTAAAAATAGGACAAAACGTTGGAGAGCGCGTTTATTTTTTGTAACAATGGTTGTGGATACAGCGCTGAAGAAATCAAGTTTATATTATATTCGAAAAGGTTGGTTTTTAATGGAAAATGTCATATTGATTATGAACCTATAGAACTGTCATTTTACCATGATGTCTATTCCTTTTTCCGAGAAAGGCTAAAGGGAAATTTTAATAGGCTTGTAATAGTTCTATCTTCAAAAGAATATATTTTAAAGAATCATCATACATTTACACGAGGTTTGAATTGAAGAGAAGATTTACAATTCATAATAGCTATATATATACACACAATATTTTAAGTTAAAATGTAGTTTTAAAAATTTTCTTAATAAATTAAATGTTTATAATAAAATGTTTTGACGTTAAAATAATGAATTCAACTATTATGAATTGTCAATCTATATATATGGGGTCGTTCGCAAATTACATGATCTCTGTTGGGGAGGGGAGGGGGAGGGAAATCTTTATTAGCATGTAATTATCATGTACAGCTATATACGTAATTTGTGAGTGGCTATGTAGGTTTCTATGACGTATTATTACATTTATAATCGAAAGAAAAAATACGCTTGAGTATTATATAATATCAATTTAACGAAGATTTTTATTGACAGATTTTCTTAATTATTTCTTAGTTGTTGAAAAATCGTAAACAATTGATAAAATGATATTGTTTGAATTAGTTTATTTAGATATACACTAGATTGATTAATACAAAATAATTAACTTGAAAGAAAATGACTAATATTTTAACTAAGCTTATTGTAAGGTACAGAGTAAAACAACAGTAATACATTTATTATGAAACCCCTATAATTCGAAAAAATCCCTTTTCCCCGATCCCTTCACTTCGAGTTCGAGAGAGTCTATAGGTACCATTATACTTTTGAAACTGCAAGAAAAAGGAATAGACACAACTATTCTATGTCCTCGTAAGTACCCTACGAAACTAGGCATTTCGCAAACCGCAAAGTAGCTCCTCTGCCTCCGCACCAAATCCATCCCTCATCAAACAATATGTACAATTCTCACCTTCGCACAAAATAAAGAAAGCATCAAACCCCACCTATAAAACCCTACACGAACTCTGCCACTCAGTCCCCAAACATTTCGAGATTTACACCAGACAGTCAGACAGACACAACGAGCCTACAATCTCCAACACAATAAATTTTCCAAAAAAGAAGCCCCTCTCCCTCGAGAAAATTGCTTTTTTTCGGCCCGTTATATATACCTATACACACCAGCTTCAGCTCCAGCTACACCCAAACCGCCGCCGCATCAAACAGATGGGCCCGTATCCGCACGTGCATGCATATACTGCTATACAGTACAGAAGGAGGAGGAAGCAGCAGCAGCAGCAGCTCCAGCTCTCCGAGGTTTCGTCGACAAACGGGAACGAGAGAGAGAGAGAGAGAAGTCTCGGCCCCGCCGCCGATCTATTTAGTGGAACGAAGCCGGAGCCGAAGTGCCAAACCAACTGTTCCGGGCGCGCGCCGGTCGCGTGGCTCGCGCAGGTAGAGAGACAGGGGAAGTGCATGCATGCAGTTATAAGAAGGGAGGGCGCATGCATGCATGCACACGCGGTGCACTGGCCCCTGGAGATGCGTATATGCGTGCGCGCCGATGGAGATAATTTTCATCTGTCATTGTCCGACGGGAACAAAAGAGGAGCGAGAGATGGGGTGGGGGAGCGCACCGATGATGCGATCTTGATAGGGAGTATAAAGAGATAGCGGGAGGGAAGATCAATCGAATGTGGGTATACACGGAGGAGCTTGAGCTGGAGGTGCAAGGGCTTTTTTGGCTCTTGTTCTTTTGGCTGATGCTAATTTTTTGGTGAGTTTTTCGGGGGGTTAGTTTAATGATGCAGGATCGGGCTTCTAGGGATTCTTCTTTGAGTGCGTCAGCTGTAGGTGAATTTTTTTAATTTTATTTTGTGTCAGATATTGTTTATATAGTAAAGTTATAAAAATTATGTAATTTTACTTTTTTATGAATTGCTTTAGTAGGTAACTGATTGAGCCGTTATAATAAACTTTTTAATAAAAAAAAAGAAAATGATGGGCAATAGGCAATGAAATTATATACCATTTTTTTATAAACTATTGAAATTTAATAACAATATATTATATTTAAAACAAATTATTAAGAAAATGATTTTTATTGCATAAGATGTTTATCTGGCGATTCAAAACAAACCTATGAATATAAAGATGAAAAGGCTCAGTACTACAAATTTTTCTACATATACAATTTTTTACTTGAATTTTATTGTTGTATTCTAGTTTCTCAACGTTTATTAATCAATTTTCAATGTATATGAAGGGCTCTTATTTCTGCGTGAGCTACTTTCTGTGGACAAATCAAGTTGAACACATTTTGACTTGTCATAATATTGTTCTTAGAGGTGCAATATTTAAAACTCATTAGTGAGAGATTTTTATTAAACATTCGAAATTTCAATTAATTCGAAATATATTGCAAAAATCGGTTTATACAAGTTAACTGCACTGAACTCCTGAATAAAAACATTAGTTACATTTAAATGCAATTAATTCAATTGTAATACGACTACACTACATTAATTCAAGTGATAATAATTAAAGAACTGCATCTCAAGAATTAAGAAAGGTCGAAAAAATCTACACTAACCGATTCCTTTAATATCCACCCACAACTCTTTACAAACTTCTACCTTCCCCCCCCCCCCCCCCCCCCCACTTGTAACCCCGGCATACCACAGCGCCACGCGCCTCAAAGATATTTACACTACTCGACATCGGAATCCCAGCTCGGAATCCACCTATACAACACCGTATAAAGCACCTCCGTACTCCCCGATTCTCTCCCCCTCCCCTTCATACCGATACCCCTACCCGCGATACATACATAAATTTCGCAAATTTCAAGCCCCGACGAAATTCACCTTTCTCCATCCCTCCCGAAGGTAATGAACAGAAAGAAATCGTTGTCGAGTGTATAATCTCTCTCTATCTCTCTCTCGCTCTCCCTCTGCGTATGCGCGCATATGGTGTCCCATGAAGCCGCGGCGAAGACGTTGCTGCCGCCGCGGCAACAGATGGTGCGGGTAGGTATATAGTGGTACTCCCTCTCTTTCTCTCTTGCTGTCCTCCTCCATCACCACGGCTGCACGCCGTTTCTCTTCCAGAGCTCCTCTCTCTAACTCGGCTCGTGCCGCGTCCACACATATATATATACACGTGGAGAGGTGCTCGCGCATGTATATGTAGTAGATTTATGTATATACGCAGGCTGTGTTCCATAAGGCGATTGCGCGCGCTCGAGTGTGCTGTGTATATATATGAGCGCGCAATGTGCGTATATAATACTACCTGTTTCGAGTGTGGAGAGAGAGAGAGAGAGAGAGGGGGTGGACTGCTGCTGTCGCGGTAGCGCCGATGGCCTGAATACCCAAATTTCGGAGCAAGAGCGCTAAGTCGGAGAGGAAAGTGACGAATGAATAAAAATTATGGAAAGAAAATGGTTAAACGCTCTTGTAGTAATTGAATTGAAGAAGGGGGAAAGTAATTTTATGGGTTTCAAGTGAAATTTCTATAGGAATTAATGTATTGCTTATTATTATTTTGTTAAAAACTAGAGAAGTGAAGGTATAGGTGAGCGAGCATTCTTTTATTGTTTGTCATATTAAAATGAAAATTTCATTTGACATAATACGAAAAGTTTGTATTCCGTTTTGCAACTTAATTATTATAAAACCATTTTTTAAAGTGCATAATTTTACACACACACGCGCACACATGCGTTTACCCACACACAGACAAGCACACATAAACTATCACGCACACGCATACGCACGCACATACACACACAGACACTCGAGAAATTTAACAAAATTTCATAAACTATTTCAAATTAATTTAATGTCCCAAATGTTCCAAAATCCTAAGTGTATCATTCTACCAATCTTCAAAGTTTTTATCTTGTAGCTCATCAATTAAAGTAGAGGTAAAAAGTTAAGTGCAACATTTGCTTATAAAAGTCCTGATATTCGCATGATAAGGTGATTGTACCTAATATGGCTCACCTATGGCTATCTTACCTATTACGCAATTTAGCTGGCTAATAACTTATCTATTATGTATATGATGTCAGTATAAGCTATTTCATCGGACAATTTTCTCTCAGAAGCAAAAGGGAACTAACCTGCAGTGTATTTTATCTTAAAACCGCTAATGAATTTGTCACTATAATTTTGTACAATTCATTATATTTACTGTGATACTAAATAAAGAAGTTGGTTCAAGTCGATACTGCCGTCGGTGTACAACATAGCAGCAGCTTTTCGGTAGCATAGTTGATTTTATCATCCGGCTAAGTACCTTTTTAGTATAAGAGGAGATGTGTCTACACACGACTCTAATGACCACCCTTAGAAATTTTTTAAGCTTTCTAAGGATAAAAAATATATATTTGTTCCAAAAGATATTTACACTGGTGATTAATTTGTAGAAGATCTTACTGCGACCGACGAAGATGATTGTATCTGTCCAGAATGTCTAAACCTTATTTAAATTAATGAAATGTATTACTTTTAACATTCATCTACATCATTTTATTATTTTTAACCCCTTCCGATGTATACATTTGTTTTTATTAGTGATTGAAAAATCAAAAATAATGATGGGCTATATTGGGTATACGTGAAATCCAATATGCCCCACTAGCTGTTTATTTTCTAAACTCTATATAGAATTCTATGGGCAATTGCCCTACATGCATATTTTCAAATGAAAAAAAAATCTTATATTAGTGTTTATGTTATATTATGATATCCAACCAGCTCAAATAAAGTTTTGTTTAATAGATCAGCTATGGTAAATGCATAAAACTTAGGTGGGCCATATTAGTCCCATTTATCTTAGTTTTTCTTTCACAAAGAGAAAGCTTCGTAACAATGATAATTTTATTTCTTTTGAAATTCGATAAATCTTGATGTTCTCGAGGTTTCTGAGTCATAAAAATGGGTTTACAATAGGTTTTCAAAAAATGTATGTCTGTATATATGTATGTATGTATGTATGTATGTATGTATGTATGTATGAAACCAAAATTTGTGTCCACCATAACTCTTCAAGGGAAGCATAACACGCGCTGAAATTTTGCAGGCATATTACATATGTTTGAACTTAGAACGGATTAGATTTTGGAGCTGAATGGATAATATTAAAATCATTTTTTAGCAAAAAAATAAATTCTTTAAAAATTGTAAAAATCGAAAAAAAATTTTTTTGTTATTTTATACGTTGAACTTGTCAAAAATATGTACGTTTTCATAAAATTTACGTAATTTCCTTTCGATTAATATATCTTATAATAACTTTAAACTTATTTTCGTAAAATAATATCAAAATATTAGTTTAAAATATTGTAAACCTCGAAAAAAGATTCTTTTTGTTATTTTATACGTTGAACTTGTCAAGATTATATATGTTTTCATAAAGTTGGCATAACTTTCTTGTGATTGATATATTTTATAGTAACTTTAAAATTATTTTTGTAAAATAATAACAAAATATTAGTTTCAAAAATTTTTTTTTCGTTTAATACTTTAAATTTTTTTACTAACAATACATAAACTCTTGTATCTAATGAATTAGTTATAGCAATAATTTATGCATTGCGAATTTTCATTATAAGATTCCTTAATTAAATTGATTAATCAGGATCTCTTTGAGAAAGCATTCTGCTAAGGCAATCAGCAGCGGCTTTTTCTCGGGAATGCAAGAGTAATATCTAAAAATAGTAATATCTAAAAATATATAGTTTCTAATTATTGAAATTTGTCAACAGTCTATAAGTTATTACAGCAATATAACGTTTTAAAACCGTGTTAGTGACGGGTGTCATCTTGACTCTTTGCAGGTGTCGGATAATCGAAAGTCGAAAATCAATAAATTAAGTATAAAAACAAATTTTGTTTCCTTAAGTTTATCAAAATGCGCGTGAACATGCTGAAAAATAAAATGATGACAACTTCATCGGTGGTGGTCTTAAAGGGTTAAATATTATAAAGTATCTTGATTGGATATTGTAAATTATTCAAATATATGTTAATGACATGTAAATAATGTAAAGAAATAGGCAAACGTGGTGAAATCAGTAGGTTTATATTGTCAATTTTAAATTAAATGATATCAAAATTCTATAATATATTCATACATAACATAAACTCCTATTATTTAGACGATATGAATGGACATACGACATATATCTATTAGGATAATGTATTGGTTACATATTTCAAATTTAAACAAAGCTAATCTAGTTAGCCACATCCATCATCCGTTTTGCCTATTTGGACTACACACAAGTAAGACTCGTCTGCATATCCGTCTAATTCTAAACAATAGCTAAACAATAGTATATTCATACGTGAATAGTATAATGAGGCCACTACCCCCTTTCTCAACAAAGCAGAAAAAAGAACTCCTCAACAGAAGAAGGCCAAAAAATCCAGTCCAAAAAAACGATCTACACGACAGCAGTTATCCGCAACAGCAGCGCATAGGTAGGTATACATCGCCACTGCGCTTTCGCGAAGAAAGGAAAAAGCAAAAGTAAGCCATATTGTGCAGCACGCGTACCTACGTATATGGGTTATTCTCCAAAAAAATGCAAACTTGCGTCTCTGTTCAATACATTTTTTATAATACATGCTTCATTACTCTGAATAAAATCTCATACAGCAAATAACCTATATGTAATTTAGTCACAAATAGGAAAGAGTACGCAATTTATTTTGAATCAGCATTTGTGTACTTGGTAAAGATTTTAAATTGACGTATTTTGAAAAGAAAATTAGATTTATAAAGTTATAGCTTATTAACGGCTCCTTGATTGACTTTCCAGATAACTCGACAGGTTGTAGGGACGTTGCCGCAATGTTGCTCTGTCAACCAAGCCACTTTTTAGCTCGTAATCGTTGCAACAATGTGTTAGCAAAGTTGCAGAAACGTCGAAATGTCTGCTTTGGTTGCAAAAGAAACGTTTCCACGTCTACCACGTTGCTAGAACGTTACCTTGGAAATGCGCTTAAAACGTTTATGAAACGTCTCTGATAACATTCAAGTGGACTAAGTATATTTGTCACGCTGTAGGTACGTTGTCAGAACGTTGCTACAGAGTAACAAAGTTTAACAATTAAAAAGTCTATTGTATCCCAGAATAATTTATATATTGCTCCTATAAAATTATTTCTATGGGAGCAATATATAAATTATTTTAGGATACAATAGATTTTTGAATTGTCTTACTGAAGTCAATTAATTAATAAAATGTACTATGAAAATTATTATAAACATGCGGCATCCTAACTTTAGGGTACAAATTATCCTGAAGAATGGTAACAATTTACTTAATTCGTCATAAAATTACAACAAAGAAGGGTAAATTTTACCCTAAATAAAGGTACAGTGTATAAGGGTAACTTTGACCGTAAAGTCAGTATATCTCGCGTTTACAATAATTTTCGCGATCATCATTTTGGACGTAAAATTTGAAGCATAAAAAAATCATTCCAAACAAAAAAAATTAAACCCTCAATATTTTAAAACTACCCGACAATTTACAGAATCGCCCGTATACATCTACCTACCTACACCAGTCACACTCGTAGGCCACGCGTTCGCCAAGAAGAGTCGAAAACCCTAATCATAATGCGCACACCGCGCTCCTTGCTCGCGCACAACTAAGAGACTGACCAAAACACATGTGGTCGCGAAACGCGAGGAGAGAAAGATCGACTGTACATACATACATACTTATATATATATATATATATATATATATATATAATCCCGCTGCAGGCTTTGCTAACCCGCGAGCCGAATATTCAACTGCAGCAAATGACGCATCCTGCGGCATAAAAGGGAGCCCGTAAAAAGAGGGAGCGCATCCCGAGCAAATAAGGAGGTTAAACCTTATGCGTAAAGAAAAGAGGCGCTTCTCGCTGCGCTTCTGGCGTATAGGTATAATATTAACAATCGAAATCGTGACCACGCTCGCGCGCTCTCGCTGTCTTTCTCTGTGCGCATATTATGCCCCCGAACCGCAAAATGTTTGAAACAATGTATTTTCGGGCGTATGGAGGAGAAGTATGCGTTGCGAACGCTAAACCGCACGAACGAGGAGCTCGTTTTCGAACGAGGACGGATGCAGTTTGCCGGATGATGAACTATGAGGATGAATGTGTGTTAGTGTGTGGGGAGAGTGGAGAGGCCAGATGTTTATCAAGGCGTGATATCGACGAAGCTCGTTTTCGTATTTTTGATGGATGGATGATTTCGTGTGTGGGCGTTGAATTCTTGCGGGTTGCCGGAATCTTTGGTTTGTAGACGAGGTTCAGATTGAAAGTGATGGTGGCGCATGAAAATTTAGAAGAACTTTATTTTACGCAGTTGATGCTGCTCTTTTTAATTTCAAATTATAAGAGTATTAAAATATTGGATTAAGAAAAAGTTATTTGAAATTTGAAATGAAATAAGGAAAGGTATTGTCACTTTTTTTTTATCTTGCTTTCTAATCGAACGAAAAAGAGAAAAATAGTATACATTTTACGTTGACCCGCATTTCTCAATCCTTTATTATCGGATCTGTTTAATTTTCTTATCTTAATTTTGGTAATCTTAAATTATTGGATACTACAATCATCATTGATCATTATTAAAAAATATACTAAATAGCAATTTAAAGTTTAAGTTATTAATCAATTGGAAAATGTATTGAAAATTATAATTATTTTAAATAAAACAAAGCAAAACTTTATTTATCGTTTGTATTAAGAATAGTTTATCGCAACAGGAAAAAAATTTCATATTTTTACTGTATATTACACCTCTTAATAAGTTTCAAAAATATTCACGAATGAATCAATACATAATGAATCATTATTGCGCGAGAAAAATTCTTTTCTTACAATATTTTTATGCACATTATTATTTCAGACTTTGATTAATCAGATTGTATCGATTATTTTTATTTATCCTCTTTGCATGATTTTAAGATTCTGAAATCATGTGCAATATATGCATACTTAAATTAAAGGGGAAATTATACCAATCTTACTTATTCATCAAATTTTCATTGATTAACTTGAATTTAAAATGTTATTCAAACCTTTTCTATTCTAGTATTCTAAATTAAACATTTTACAAGAAGTTTCTTTTTTCAAGAACGCATTTATTAGTTTGAAAATAGCATGTAATCTGTCTTGGTAAATAGCGAAATAGCATTATTATCTATCTAACTATTTAATTAAACTATTAATAAAAATAACAACTATTTAATTATTTGATTTAGAGTTATTGGTGTCGAAGATCGAACACAATGCCAATCAATGCATGTTGTTATTGCAATGAAAAATGTAAGCAAAGGTAATAGGGTAGCAATGCACGCATAATAAATAAATAAATAAATAAATTTAGTCATCAGATATTATTTAAACAAAAAAATAGTTCTACATTGTTAAATACTCTACATTGAAGTAGTCAGATGCCTAACCTGGTCAGACGTCATTTAAAAATGCATACTTCCGTGTTGGTCTTATTTTATTTATTATTATCTTATGTACGTCACGTGTATATTCACGTGTGTTTATAAGCTTGCGTAGGCTGTTCGAGAGTATGTCAATTGTTATAGTTTTTTTTTTATTTTTCTTAATTTTCGTTAGAATGGGAATATGTGATATTTATCGAAGTATAATGTTTGAATGCATTAGGAGTGAGGATGTGTCAATTTTTAACACTTTATATGGTAGATATTATTATATCTTAGATAGCGTGTGGTATTATCTATTAATATAATTAATGATAATCTGCGCTGTGAATAAATTGTAATTTGAAGAATAACTATATAATGTTTATGTACACCCCATGAAATAAATATTTGATCGAACTTATTTGAATGTTTTTGAAGCCATCTAATGAAGTTAGCAAAAACGAGCATTCGATCAAATGAAGGTGCACTATTTTAAAAAATAAAACAATGATGATCAGATATTTGCATAATTATTGTCCAGCGTACCTAATAAATGGTTATTTTAATTGCAATGTACATACGTTTGTTGTCCCGCATAAAAATAAATACTATATATAATTATATTTTTACATTATTAGTTTATATAAAATCTTAAACGTGACTACTTTCATATCTTATTTTTCATCAGATCCAATATATTTAACAATGCATTCTCCTCACCACCGCCAAACGAACACCAGATTCAACAATCTACCTCCGATTTCCCCGATCCACTTCACACATACAATCTAACGGTCTCCCAAACACGCAACGACAATCCATTAACTCCCCGATCCATTAAAAATTCCAGTAAAACCGCCAATCCAGCAAACGATACATGCGTACACACATCCTCGTCAACACAAGCGTTCACCATCCCGCGCGTACACGTCCTCGCACAACGATCTTCCGGTTTCCTCGCTGTATACGCACGTGCTGCATATATTCACCTATTACCCAGTATTGCGCGACACGGATCATCGGCATGAATATGCATCGGCTCTATGCGACGATCCTCCTCGTCGTCATGCAGGTGTTATGACCTGTAGCCGTGTATACACAGGCTTCCTATATGTCTATTTTCTCATTCCTTCGACACGTATATATACATGTATATGTACGTATAAATATACACACTCGCGTGGTGGAACTAGCATCGATAGGTATCTATCGGCGAAGCCGCGGGCTTTTTTAATATCGCGGCGGCGGAGCCCGCATTGTGCGGTGAGAATCTTGGAATTTCACGTTCCCGCAACGGGGATACACACTGTATATATAAATTAAGTTGGAGTCTATGAGAAAAGTGCGCGAGCACCAACTGCCAATTTATCCCGTGGAAACGGAAAGTTTTATTGCCTCTATATGCGCGCGCTCGTTCGTTAATGTGTGGGGGTCTTGGGTTTTGGGCTCTGACGCGATAGGTGCACGCTGGATTTATTTATTGGATTTGATTGGGAAAATGTAGAGGGGTTTGCGTAAATTTGCCGAGAGATGGGAGAAGATTGGGTGATAAGAGAGCGGGAGGAAGATTTATTGGCGAGTGGTTTTGATGGGAATCGATTGTTCGGTTCGATGGAATTGACATTGCTGCTTGGAGATGAAAGTTCGTATGTACTGATTGATCGTGGTGAATTAAAAATTTTTTTAACTTTAGATGTTACGATATCTGTGAGATTAATTATTAATAATTGTATAGTAAGGTAAAATGTTCGAAAGTGGGTCATGATTTTTTAAATTTTCTCTACATCTTGCAGTCAATGTATTTCTTAAACTATTAATATTCAGAATTCAGAATATACTCTAAAAGTTTTAAAGACCTAGATTTTCTAGGCCTAAAGATATAATGATATTACGTTATTGATAAATTTTAGTATTCTTATCGCAACAAAATATTGACATTGACACAGTTGTGGATTACAAATTTAAAAAAAGAAACTTTGTTCCAAATTTAAAGAAAAAATGATTCTAAAGAAAATATTTCATGATCTGCTTGAAACACAGTCATAATAAATTGTAAATTTGTTAACAAAGATGATCACTACTACAATGTACTCAATTACTTCCTTCGTAGTGTCATTATGAAGAGACCGTTTCGAACACGTGTGTTTTTAAATAAAAGCGAAGACGACACCTGCGTATAATGTGAATTCACTGGTCTTATCAGACAACTTCCGTTGTAACAGTTTCTCCTTTCTTCTGGGACATATATCTTTTATTTCCTATTTTTTCTGCCGATTTATCGCTTTCTACTGCCTTATAAGAATCTTTATGAAAGCTATTTTTAATAAATTTAAAAAAAAATATTTCTTAAAAAAACTAATACAAAACACATATATATATATAGAAAGAATGAAAAAATCAAGGTTTTGCAAAATATTTTCTAATTCACAAAGTACAAAGCACATGTGTCATCTACGAACCTTTTTGTCTGATGATTTTGTCATATTAAATTAATCGATAAATAACAGACCGATTAGTATGAAGGTTATGCGTTATATTTAATAGATAAAGGTTTATTGGAATGATTTATTCAACAGACATCTGCTAATGTTTATTATAGTTCTGACACATTAAAATATAGACACGTGAACTGAAACAAAACAGATAAAATTATATGAGCAACTTGTTGATTTAAGTAGATAATTTATTCGAATAAATGCACTGTTTCATCAAGTTCGTTATTTATGGGAATTATGGGTGATGGATTTTCTAAAACTTTGAGGAACGTTTAAGGCTTTAAATAAATGAAGAAAAATATATCTTATAGTCTAGCGCTCTTTTATTTTACGAATATCGACTATTCTAGTTCAATTTTAAGTCATTTACTATAGCTAAAAATGAATAGAGAAAATGTGTAGGACAAAAGGTTTAATCAAATATAGAAAGTGAAATCGAGACTTTAGAGTTATTTAAAAAATGACGTCACTTTTAATATTGTGATAGAATATAACTTAAAAAATGAGAATTATTTGTCAATTCGTTGTTTTTCACCAGCATTATATTATAATAATTTGAACGTTACGGGTAAACTTTGAAGAACACACGTTTTCTGAAAAGCCTGGCCTCGCTATTTTCCCCACGCAGCATCTATGAATGATTTAAAAAATAAAACTACAGCAGTAAATACATCCATACAACAAAAGAACATCAAACTCTAAATAATATTTTTTTCCATTCATTAAGTATCCCAAAACGCTCTCAAAGCTTCATCAAATTAATCTCAACTTTCATCCCGGCAGTGATCGCGCGCACTTTTTCCCCACTTACAACGTGATCGCGATACATTCCCGTAACCGCGCAAAAACTCCCCCATAAAGTATCCCTCCGCCGGGCATCAAGTTCCTCTCTCCCAAAATATCTTATACCTGTCCACAAATCTCGCGTGGCCGTCCCCCGCAAAAAAAGGCCGCTCCCCGCGCAGCCTCATGAAAGAGCAATAAAAGCCGCTGACACATCTCTCGTTAAACCCGCGGTGCCCCGCGGTGCACGCGCGCAAAACTTTCATCTCCTTAAACTTCGAAATTTCGACCCGCAGCAATACGCCTCGCGCAAAAAAATCACCGTACGTACAAAGTGCACGCGCATACGGACGTATCGATCGTTAACGACTCGTCGAATCGAAATCGGTATACCGAATCCCGAAAAGTCGCAGCTCTTTGTCGAATCCGCATCCCGTGTATACGATGTATAAAAGCGCGGAGGCTGCTGCGCGCGTGTCTTTTTTTGCCCCCGCGCACGGGCCCCCATGACCAAAAGCGACGAACCGGGCCCATGAAGGAGAGAGGGAAAATCCGTACGGCGCGCGAGACACTTCTTGTCATCGGGATTCGGCGAGCAGCTGAAAAGGCGCACAGCGCGCCATTTACGGAGCTCTAGGAGAACAGAAAGGACCGCGCGAGCACGATCGGTAAGGTACTTTTTTGCCTCGGCGATCGTTCGATCAAGCGGCGATTAATTTAAGACGCTGGTAAACATTCCCCGGTGTATTGGGTATATCGATGTACCGTTTTGCGCGCGTGCGTGATCGCGAGAGAGAGAGAGAAAGAGAGACCGGCGATTGACACGAATACGTCGCATTAAGCGCTGTGGGGGGAAGGAGGCGAAATAAAAGGGACTCGAGGGAGATGTATAGAGGTATAAGCATGGGATGCGTGCGCGAGTTCCAATCAAAACGAAATATTCGCGTGCCGTCTGTGGGCCGAGTGGTAACGGATGTGCATGTGTATGTGTGTGTGTGATTGAAGGCCGGCTGGTACTGATGTTGGATGTTGAATTTGTTCATTTTTATTGGGTTGGAACTGCGATTATGAGTGCGCTTTTATTAATAAGTGCGTTATTGATATTGGAGTGTATAATGTGTCGAAAACTACTTGTGAGGAAAAAGTGTGCTTGCGATTTCATGAGGTGGAGGTGCGAGTTTATATTGCTGATTTTCTGCATTTTTTGTGGGTGATTCTGAAATCGGGTATATACGAATCAAGGAATTCTCTGCCAATTTTTAACGATTTTTATAAAGATAAGTGTAACCTATTGCAGTTGCATACATCAAATGGTCATGTGTTATTAATTATTGAACTTGTATTATGGTACTGGGAAAAGGATTTACAATAATTTTTTCTCTTGCGCCGGAGAAATTAATTGTTTATAACAATTTTATATTGATTTTTAAACATAATTTGAATTAAATTGGTTTTTACACAAAAAAAAGTTTAAGTAACGGTCCAAATTTCAAGTAGGTTAATCAAATTTTTCTGGAGCGTTTTAAAGTTGAAAAGTTTTCACTGAAAAATATAATCAAGTCATTAATACTTTATACTTGTTGCGATTAAAATATATATAGCATAAAAAATGTTGTTTTAACATGTTGAAACACATTTTATTGAATTTAATGAAGAAAGAAAATAGATCTTATAATTTGTTAATCGCAAGTTAAAGGTATAAAAGTACTTGTTAAATCTGTTAAAATGATAAACCAAATATATTTTAATTAAAATATCGCTAATGAAATCAGTTCGAAACCAACTATGCACATAACCGTTACCGCACGAACGACGTGTAACATGCATACAAACCTTCTTTCCTCGTTTTCGAGAAAAATGCATAGTAATTACCGCGGCTAAATGCGGGCCCGTGACTGCTTTAATTGTTCGCCTACACGTACAGGTATAATACATAACCGTTCGTAAAAGCGCGACGATCGAGCGACAGCCGGTGAGCACGATGCGCCTGTTTTACAGCGCTTAACGCGTTATTACGTGGGCACTTGCCACTCGCGGATTATTTTTTAACGCGATCGATAATGCCGCTCGCTCGAGGGAATAGCTCGTACATCGCGCAATCTATATAAATTATACGCGCAAGTTTTAACCCTTTCAAGAGTTCAGTTTTATTTCTGTTCGAATTATATGAATCTTATTGCTACTCTTTAATATGTTATCAGTGAAGAGAATCTTATTATGAATGAGCTCATTGAAATTTTCGTTAAATCGTTTTAGAGGCTTTGTATTAGGAATTTGAAGGATTGGTATTTACAAAGGGTGACATTCACTGAATTCAAAATACCACACATGACATAATTGCACAGGCTCCATACTTAATATTTAAAAAATATTACACACTTATTTAATTTTGTCATTCTGGCCTTAGATTAGTAATTACTAATCTTGGAAACTCTTGAAAATATCAGTGGAAAATTGCTTTTTTTTAATAAAATAGGCATGACTTTTTACATCTTATATATTTATGATATTTATGCAATAAAAATGTAGTCATTTGACAATTTTATGAACATAATAATTTGGACTTCAGATTAATACAGAAATAAGGTACACCATGTAAAAATAATATTTAATTATTGAATATCTAAAAGAAGAAAGATGGTAACATGAGCTGCCATTGAGCTTTCGCAAGGTTAAGTAATATTTTTGCATCGACACGATTATCACGAAAATTAAGAATTATACTAAATTTGTATGATATGTCGATATATAATTATAATGATCTATTAATTTTACTGCGATGAAATACAAATATTTCATCAAATTAAACTTTTCTTACTAATATAATCTAGGAAACTCGAAAGTAATAATAATAATTATTTCCTAGTGATGCAAGAAAGCTAATATAAAAACGTAATATAAAACTGCTTTTTGTCGGTGGGTCAGTCCCATTATTCCAGGGAAGGTCATAACGTCCACCTCACAACTTGAAATCTTGCATTCACGAAAACAGCGCGTCTCGCAAAATTCAACTAAATTAAATAGCCTTAAAACGTAATACCCGCCCCTCGAAGGCCATAGAAAAAGAACAACCTTACACCATATTCCTTTCAAGTAACAAAAAAAAAAGAATAAAAAGGAAAACGCCGCGTATTCGGTAGCATCCCTTTGAAATTGCGAAATCGCTCGCGCCTCTTCCTTTCATCTTTCTCTCCCAGAAGGGCATCGCGCGTACAATGCCAGTGTTTTATATATATATATTACCTGTGCTATATCCTTGTCGAGCGACCGCAGATGATATTCGCGGGGCCGTATATATGCGGCACGTGCTGCCGCGTTGCATTCGTAACGATACGGTAATACACAGCGCGCGCGCGCGAGGTAGGTACAAGCAAAAGTGGTCAATTGCGCGGCGGCGGTGTTCGGCAGATGTAAGCGCCAATAAAGCGCATGTAGCCTTGAGAAAAACTGTTTTCTTGTGATCGCGCGCGCGAGTAGTCGTCCTTTTATTCGGTGTGTGTATCATTAACCTGCTGCACTTGCGCGGGGATAAATATAAATGCAATTATTTTATTATTCAGCGCGAGTCGTCGTCGCGCCCCCCGTCTGATTATTATCGGAGCGTGTGTGTGTGTGCGGTAAGACAATTCTGTAGGTTAACATGGTAATGTTGGTTTCGTGATGGAAATTGTAGTTCGTTATTGGGCTAATTGATTTATTATTATATTTTTATAGTTGGAAATTTTTATTTTTATGAATACTTTTATAGCACGTCGTTGGTTAAGTATAAAGTTGGGCGAATATAATTATGTAAGTTATGATGCGTTTTATTACATTATGTTTTTTATATCGAGAATTTTTTGAAGATGGAAGATCGTCAATATTATTGTTACTTTAAATCGGCATAATCATACAGAGAGAGAAAATGCTATTTTGAATAGTAATATATGGATATACTATCTTTTAAATGCAAATGGGTTTATTATAAAAGCAGATGATTAAACATTGTTAAAGTTTCTATGTCGAAAATCGACATATCTAAAGAATTAATTTGATACATTTTGAATTATATTATTACCTACAAAGTATTCATTAGAATTGGATAACGTATAATTCTCATATTTATAGTAAAACCGGAAGTTTTTTTGAAGATCAGAAGTCAAAGCCTATTACAAACCACAACGAAAGCGTTTAGAAGTCTATCAGTAATTTATTCGCGGAATATCATCAAAGCGAATTCTCACCATACGTAAATTATTATACACGATAATTTGGCTGATAATTAAAATATATTACATGTATAATGTGATAAACGAAAATGGAGATTGTTTTCCCGTATAGTCTTAATTTATGAAATATATTCGTGAAAGCGAATACTATTTTAGTTGATCGTCGCAATGTATGCTGTAAGGAAAACTTACTACATGTTTGTACATTGCGGATATAGAGGAGAATGGGGCAAAATGGGGTACCTAACAATAGACGTTTTCGTTTACTTTATGAGTAAGAACAATCTTTCTTACAAATTATTCACATATATTATCATTTTATGTACACAATATAAAACCTATAAGAGTGCCATAGAGCGCTATAAATGAATAATATGATCCACTTTGATCTAAATATATTTAAAATTGAACAAAATAGTTTATTGTGTAGGGGAAACCAAGACTAGTTTGAACAGTGAATCATGTTCTTAAAACTAAAAACAAACATAGTAAATGACTAAATAAGTGGTTGAAACTACTTAAATAGTTAGTTACAACCAATTACTTGATAAGAATACACTAATTGCAATAGTACTATTTTTCATAAAATGGTATAAAATAAAAGTCTCAAAATATAAAGTGTCCAAACTAGCCCCGGTCTCCCCAAGTTAGGGCGAGAAGTAGTGCTTTTTTGATCGAGTGTGAGATTTGCAGTACCAGGTGAAGGTGAGCTAGTTTTTGTGACACGTGTTTGATTTTCGCTTTTATTTTGTTTCTATGAATCGGGAGTGAATTTGAGCGTTTTACAACACGGTAATCATTCACTTATCAAATTGGATAACTGAAATGAGTCAAAATTTATGAAAATATGTGGTATCTCATCTGATTTATTGTTACAGAATGAAATACACATGTAAACATGTAAGAAGTAAATTTCAATCCTCATCGTTTTCCAAAAGTACTTTTAGCGCCCGCTTATACGCCTCCCGCAAACCGGGCTTTAAAAGAAATTTTAGCTCCCGCTTTTTTTAAAAGTACTTTTAGTACCCGCCGGTCGAAAAACGGTCGCTTCACGCCCGATATATAGGGCAAGAAAAACGCGAAAATTGTGCATGTGTTACATAAAATGATTTTTGTCAGACTTACACGAAAACGCGATTTTCCTGCGTATATAGCGGGACTAAACTGGCCATTTACCGACCAGCGGGCGTGAAGTAAATTTTCGAAAATAAGCCCTAAGAGGCTTTAGGCCTACCTAAACATATACATGTTTAGGTGAAGAAAATTAGTGTTTAGAAAATTAACTTTTCGCCCACTATAGACTGGGGTATAACGGGCCACTAAAATGCACTGAACAATAGAGATTATAAAAAAAACAAATGTTATTCTATACTGAGATCAGTGTTTAATGTTTCTTTCCAATAGTATAATGCCCCCCCCCCCCCCCCAATTGGGGTATAACGGGCCAGCGTAATTTTACGCTCTCGTTGTTAAATGATGAGTACCAAACAACCGTAAGAGGGAAGTACAATGTTTGTTTATACTTAATCAATCGCGATATTAGATCAAGATACGTTACAAAAAACAAAATGAAGCTTGAAACATATCCTAAAAAAGGAGCATTGTCTGATTTTTTAAAGCAATTAAAAACATATACGGTTGGCGATTTGAAAACTTTTTGTCGTTTTTCATATAACCTGATTTTTCAATTTGAAACTTGACTGCGCTGTAAAAATTTATTTCCTTGGAGAATTATATCCATACAAAGAAAATTAGCTGACACTACGACCACGAGAAGATTAGGGCGCGAAACAAAAAATTTCGTCCCTTTTCTACAGCAAATATGACTAGTGAGTCGTTATATCTCAGCCTCCCCTATATGTTGCTTATCAATTGTAACTTCTGGGGTCGATTTTTAAAGCTTTTTAGTATCTTTTGAGTAGCTTTTGAGTACAACATAGCGCTGTTATATTGTATCTACAATTACGTCCTATATTACTTATGATAGTGACTGTTTTGATAACGTCACTTCTGAATTGAATGCCCTGGTACATATACTGATTGGGTTTTGAATTTTCTTTATCTTTCTAGTACATATTAAAGAAATATTAATAATTGGTTTGAAACGACACCGTGTATAATACGAGATACAGCCGGTACTCCGCTTTGCCCTACATTCCCCCATTCGAATTTTTACAAAAATGACCTATAAGTAAATTTTACTATTATGAGTATGGCAATTTCTACAATAAACATGATAATTTTTATAAAAATACGTCGATTACCCCAATGTATAACCAAAAATAATAAATTCTGCGCTATATAATTCGAAAATTTTGCCACGTAATTTTTCTCAGTTAAGTATATTTACGTACCGGTCGACTCGTTCATAAAATCCTCGGATCAAAATATTTTGAACGATTCGAGACAAAATATTGCTTACATTTCGCAAGAAAGCAAAATTATTTATGCTCATTCCTCCTCCCTCTCGCACGATCGATTCGTCATTAAAACAACGCGGAACCACCAGCAAATTCACGGTGATTTTAAAGCTCACTCTCCGACACACGCATCGCTGTTCTCACTGTCAAAAAAATAAAGCCTGAAAAACGAAACAACGCAACGCGATATTCCTACATTATTTTTCCCGACTTGCACCCACGCTGGCTATATAAGTCGTGCATATAAATTACAATCGGTACGAGCCGCGCGCGCGCGCGTGTGTGTCAATATTTGCGCGAGAGAGTTCGCGTGCACGCGTTGCCTCGTGATCGATGATCTATCCTGCGCACAAGTGTTCTATGCAAACGTAGACTGTATCACACCACCGGGGTGAAAACAAAACTCGCAACGCGAGAGCTTTTCGCGCTCGCGATGATAATTAATCTCGCGCGGCGCAGCTGCAGCGGCCAAGTTTTTCTTTTTGTACTTTATGATAGTTGGATGATAAGAGGTGACGTAAAGGATAGGCGTGTAGATGGATGTGTATGCAAGTGTGATACGTATTGCAGGTTTTTCTGCGTGATCGCGACGCCTTGAGTGTGAACAATGAGGAGGAGCCAGAGTGACTAGTACATTTCTGCGATGTAGCGGCGGGTTTCAATGATTATTTGCTTGATTGTTCGAATGAGGAGGAAAATTTTGTAGTTGCTATGCGACTTTATTTTTGAATTTTTAATTTACATGTATTTTAAACATGTGGGTGTTTTAGCATTACCTTAATTAAAATACAGGAAAAAAATACGATTAATTTTAAAATACAAAATAAGTTTACTGTTTAAAATATGCGACAACCTTAAATCGGTATAAACATACGTAATATATCAGCATAGTGACGCACATAATCGACAAACAATTTAGAAATGCAATTCATTATATTGCGCTCTTTTATAAATCAATAATACTTTGTTTATTATCTCAATGACGTTCGTATCCCTTTTCTGGAGGTTGATTATGATTTATATTCATATCTTGCAGATTATAAAGTTAATCGTGTCTATAATTATAATATAATTTATATTTCTAAACTGTTTACTATGCCTATGTTTATACTAATTTAAAATCGTCATTAAATCAAGAGGAAGCTTTACGCCTCAAATGCAATGACATATTATCTTTCAAATCCTCCTCCTTACACGAATTATTCATAATCAGCATGATAATCCAAGTCCCCCCAAAAAACGATGACATACACACGTCACTGACATCGACTCACGTCATATCAGCAAACACACACGCACACGAAACCGCTCCCAAAAACCACAATATTTGCCCAGAGTCCCGAAACATAGCGTCGCACTGTCTCGCAAGGCATACACACGCAGCTCGCTCGTTACCTCCTTCGTTTTTTTTTCGTGAATGAACACGACGACGACGAGGTGTATAAGGCACGGGCCCGATGCACGTGTAATCCAATCGAGAGACAAACGGCGCGCGGTGTAAACGCTTGCGCGCACATTAGCGCGGCACCTGATCATTCTCAGCTTCTATGGCTGCGCGAGCGCGCGAGTATGTGTAACCGGCACGCGCCTCCCCCCGAAAAAAAAAGAGGGATTCTCGTCGATCCTTCGCTTGGCTGGCTCTTAATTTGCCACTTGGCTTGGCGCAGGCGGTGCAGAGGCGATGTTTCACCTCGAGCGCGCGCGTGCAGTTCGCAAGATGCAGGCGGTGAGGGGGTGGATGCGTCGAGGATCGGGGCTTTCGAGGCGAATGCGTAGGAAAATTGGGTAGGGTTTTTACGATTGTTTGTATTTTAATGAAGTATTAGGCTGGAATAGGAGAGGAAGGATTGTCAAGATTAAGGGGAGCAAGTATTAGAACGCTATAAGGATACTGCAATTTTTGCTGTTTCTTTTTCTCGGTGCCATTGAAACGAACATTTTTTTAATTTTTTGAAACGCAACTCACATACGCACATTTTTTCTAATAATAGTGTATTTTGATTCCTAAAGCCTGAAAAAATATTTTGATTATTATACCAAGGAATTATATATTAGCAGAATCTATTTTTACGAGTACAAATATTTCACTATGAGAAAGCTTAATTATATTAGTTTTAATATATAGTTTTAATAATAATATGGTTATAAAATCATCTTATAAAATAGAGTCTATTACACGAAGTATTTTACATTAACAATCTATAAGCAAGCGTTTCTGATAATTTGGCCACCTATTGCATTTGCTTTTAAAAGAAAACTTGAAATCATTTCTTATTATTATTGGTAAAATAAATAATTTTAAAAGTATTATATTACTTATAATATATTAATATCGTTCAGAAAATTAGCAATAATTTGTTTTAAAATTATTTATTCTTTTGACAATTATTTCCATTTCAAAAATAAAAAGAGCTACGAAACTAAATATCATAAAATTTTTTGTCATCTGTTCTCTACAGAAACCAAAGAGAGGATTTTTTCATTCGTGCATTACATCTGTTTCGTGTCGCGTGAACAATCGTACCACATATTTCAGGGGCTTAGCTCATTCGAAGTGCGAACAAAATTGGAGGGTTTGATAAAAAATATTCTTTTCAGAAAAATATTTTCGAAGACCGAAGAACGAAGTTATATGCCAAACCACAAAGGCCGTTAAGGCAATTCTAAATCCACCCGTCACACACAATTACGAGGACCCACTTTTTTCATTTAATTTTCGACTTTGAGTAAATATCTCTCTGCAACGTTGTTGTCCCGCTCAAAAACAACAACTTTCCAGATATTTTTTTATTTAACGATAACAAGAGGGTTTAGCATCACCTTAAACATTAATTTCGTTTGAAACTGTACAAGTAAAGCAGACAAATGTGATGATGAAACGTACTGTTTAAAGACATGCACTTTACATGTGTATTTGATTTAATCTAAATTTTAAAAAGTAAATAATCACAGGACTAAATTTTCATATGAACATAAATAGAAATTATTTCTTTTATGTACAATATTAATTTACTTGAATAGTGATTATTAGCTTCAATTTTTCAACCATCCTATAACACAAACAAAATGAACATCCATCGCGAAAATTTGTTAGACCACTTCATCCGCCTAATTTATCTCTATACCTATCTATCGTTCAGTGCACTTCATTACCGCGCAACAACCTCTCTTCGCAATTACCATACAATAGCCCCCAAAAAATTCAAAATAAAACAATCGTACTTCGATAAAATCGTATCACAGCTCCCAACCCGAACTTTACAGAAACTCTTTATTTGTTCACCTTCTTGTATGCTTTGCATCTGTTTCTTCCCGAACAAGTGAAGACAAAATGGGTGAGCTCGATAAAATTGTTCTTTTCAGAAAAAAATCTTACAAGATCGAATGACGAAGTTATTTGCCCTACCACCAACTTAATTAAACATTATTATTATTACAACTAAAAATGAAGCAGGGTATGATTTCAAAACATACTCTTTAAAGAAATCCACTCTACATATGTTTTTAATTTAATCTATACAGTGTATGAAAATAAATAACCACAGACCTTAATTTTTATAAGAAATTATTCTTTATCCACAACCAATCAACTCGAATACAGTCAATATCAGCCTCATCCATTTCAGAAACCACTTCATCCTCCTAATTTCCCTCTATCCCTCGTCCAACGCACTTCATCGGCGTGCAACAACCCCTCTCCGCAATTACCATACAATCGCCCCCTCCAAAAAAAAATCCAAAAAAAAAAACAATCGCACTTCGATAAAATCGTATCAAAGCTCCCCTCCGCAAACCCACGAAACAAACTCTCATTTTTCTCCTCTTCGTGCGCATTACATCTGTTTCTTCCCCGCGGGGCACACAATACGCGGCGCATTTTTTTCCTCCTCCGTCCCAAAATGTGATCGAGCAAAAAAGATAGGGGGGCCCGACGACGGGGACAAAATTTTGACCGAGAAAGAAAATAAAAAAAAAATCGAAAAAGAATATACGCAGTATACGTAGCGAGCGAGCGAGAACAGGCGGAGCAGAATCGCTCGGCTGGCATTGAGGGGTGATAGTCACCTGCCGGCCAGTGCACAGGTGCCCCCTTCTCCTTTCTCTCTCTCTCTGTCTTTCGTTTCGTCAGAGTAAGGGCGCGCCTCCTGTACGTGCGCTATTTAGCCTAAGAGCTGAGCCGCAGAGCCAGAGCTTTATACCCTCGCGTTCCTTAACGATTTACCCCCTCATTTCTTCTCTCTCTTTCTGTCTCTATCTCTCTTTTTTTCTCCAGATATGTATTAAGATGCACGGGTGAGATACATACGGGTGAGATACATATGTATAAAATGCGGAGACGGTAAGGTACGGTGCGAGTATTTTGTGTTTCGATACTGACCTTGGGTATATATCTTTGATCGAGATGCGCGCGAGTGCCTTATATTTCTCCTTTCTTGCGCGTGGCCTTTCTTGTTATACTCGAGCTGGATCGTAATACGCGGTGCTCTTTTTTTTTTGCCAAGTTTGCTTGTTATGCGCGATGTACGATTACGAGGAGTGTGTGTATACGTAATTGGTGGCGAGTGCGTATGGGATGTCGCTGTTTATTAAGGTGTAATTAATGCTTTCATTAGGATTGGGAAGGATTCTTGTTTTTGGGGGATGGGGACGGGGGTGAATTGTGGGATTAGGTTGTAATTTTGATAATTTTATTAGGGTGAAGATTTTTTGGTTGGAGTGAAGGTGTATATATTTATCAGAAGGGTGTAGTTTGATATGTTTTAGTGTAATCGGCAAATGAGATTTAAAGTTTCTTGACAAATACGTTGAGAATAATTATGTAACAAACATTACGAATTATACGTACAAGTACTTTTTGCTTTATAATTTTTGTTAGTGAGGAATCTTAAGACATAGAAAAATGTTGTATTTGAGATGAATTTGAAAAATATTCTAATAGATCCACATAATCGTTCGCATTTAAATCGGTTATATAAATAATTTACGAGATTTTGTTATTTATACAAAATTTCCGTATAATTTTTTTTCTATGAGTTCTGTTTTGCACATTTTATTACTAAAAATTGTTCTAAAGTTAAGAATAGAGGCTACTGAATTGTATTCAATATATCAAATACTTTTTTATTTTATATTATGTTTTGCACGTGTGATATTTATATAAAAATAATTTCAGTTGACTATTTTAAAAAATAAAGATGCTATTAAAACTTTTATAGCAGAACGTCCATATAAATTGCGTTAATTGACGAAACTTGAAATGTGGTATTTTCGAAAACTTGTTTTCCAAACTTTGAAGGTTTCCCTGCGCAACAACTTTAATGGAAAACACTTAAAACTTTCTTGACATGTTTTTACATGTATAATATCTATATTTCATTCCTAGAGCAATTTATATGATAATTACTCACTGCTTTTATTAACCTTATTACCTAAATTGCTTTAAAAATATAAATATTCTTCTATTTTTTAAAATACGGCTTGGAATTGTATTATATATTGTATATGAAAATATATGAAAAAAAAGTTTTGATTTTGGGTAACTAATAATAATAGTACAATTTATATGGAAGATCTGCTAAAAAAATTGTCGATACTTATACAGCATATTTCAAACTAGACAACTGAATATTTGTTTACATATTCTCTTCCTATAAACGTTTGTATTATATTGTACAACAATGGGGTAAATACACTATTTCCAGCGATAGTGAGCCGTGAGATGTTCAGCACGAAACCTGCATAAATACAGATTTATATACACACTGGTGTTTTTATGAGGCATCCCGAAGTGCGTTATTTTCCACGTGGTTTGCATGAAAAAGGGCTCAAACAATTTTTGATCTTTTGAAGAGATTTCGGTACTTGTTACCCTTAATTTAATATAAACTAATATTTAAATATATAACCATACGGAACAGTCTTGAACAACCACAATTTTAACAATAAAAAAGAATCTCTTAAACCTAGTAATTTTCCCGAGTGCGCCTTATTACTCTCAAGTCCTACATACACGAATTACCAACACAATACACTTCAATTTTTTCCCACACGCCGCATTCAAGCCTCGACCATTCAAAATCTTCACATAAAATTAGTCGTTCGTGTCGGGGTGTTGCATCTAATTGCGCTGCGCTCTCAACCTCGCGCACCCGGACGAAAAGTATCACCTGACATTGTATTTCCTCTTTTACCCTCCCATCCTCTCTCTCTCTCTCTTTCTCTCCCTCTTCACACTCAAGCTCGAAATTGTAAAAAAATCCCCCATTACATCTTTCGCGCATTATTAGCCCCGCGCTCGTCTCTTCTTTTTCAAGCGCTTAGCGTATACAAGCGCGCATACAAGCTGCGTACATCGTGTAAATAAAGATTGCAGCCAGATTATAAAGCAAATTGCCATACACCAGCAGCAGCCCGTCAAAAAGTCACGCATGCATGCATAAAGACTTTCTTTTTCGCACTCTCTGCGTCTGCGATTTTTCTCTCTCTCGTGCACACGCGCCTCCACAATATACGCGCGCGCGTGCAGTACGGAGAATTATTACATTTTGGGCGCGCGCGCGTGCGCGCACGGAACACACGCGTAATGACAGTCATTTTACGTGCAGTGCAAGCGCGCGCCCGTGTGAAAGGCCCGCATGCTCGCCGATGTCTCCTTGCTCTTTTTGCTCTCCCCCTTTTTTTTTCGTCTTATATTGGAAACGCGACTGCGACTGCGCTTCTTGGAAGATAGAGAGAGAGAGTGAGAGAGAGAGAGGCTCGCATTTTGTCCTTTTAAAGAATCCGGCGAAATCGGCTCCTCGCGCGCACAGCTGCTGTCGCCGCGCGTGTATATACCCACCGCAGGTAGCTATATTATAAATGTATATATATCCGTTTTCTCGCTCTGTCTTTCTCCTCGGCGGGTCCTCGCGATTCCGAAAAATGAGATGCGAGAAAGCCGGGCCGGGACGAATTAGCGCGCGCGCGTGCTGCAGCGCGAGGCTTCTCGAATCTCGAGAGGCTGCCGCAGCCGCAGCGTCGTGTGTGTCTCCTGCAACACGAGCGAGCGCCTGATCCGGTCGCTCGTCAGGTGCAGAGGCTCGAGATGGATGCTCGGAAGAGTGTGTATACTCGAAATTTGCGAGGAATGTTTCAATTTGGAGGTGCTGAGCTTTTCAATTCTGAGGGGAATATTGGTACTTGAATGGTTGATGGGTATGGAATTTTATTGAAATTAATGTAGATAAATATAGCGATCAGATAGATTTTTAATTAAAATCATTGTTTATGTGTAGTTACAAAGATTCAACATTGTTAACGAGAACATTTTATTTTATTTGATTTGATTTGATTTAATTTAATTGTAAGGTGAGCCTATCTAATATGACCCGCCTAAGTTTTGAGCATTAATTTTCCGTAGTTGTTGCACTGAAAGTATTTTATTTGTACCGATCGGATACCAAAATATAGCACTATCTGACAACAAATGTTATTATTTGAAAATATGCATATAGGGCAATTCTTCAGAGATTAAAACATAAACAGCTAGTGGGGCATACTGGGTTTCGCATGTACCTAATGGTACCTAATATGGCCGGTCATTATTTTTCATTCTTTAATCACTAAAAGCAAATGTATGTATCGAAAGGGGTTAAAATAATATAGGTAAATATTAAAAGTAATATATTTCATTAATTTAAATGAGGTTTAGAAATTCTGGATAGACACAATCATTTTTTCTGGTCGTCGTAAGGTCTACGCGTATTTTTGAGGATATATGTGCTAGTCTTCGTCGTAAATTTTCAAGTGTGTCTTTGTGGCAAAATCCTGAAAAGTGCTAGTCTGTGTGGGAAAATTGTGAAATGTGCTAGTCTTCGTGAGGGAATGGCGAAATGTGCTAGTCTTCGTGGGAGATTTCCAAATGTGCTAGTCTTCGTAGCAAACGTCGCAAAAGGGCTAGTCTTCGTAAGGGCCATCAATATTATGTTTTTTCGCAAATTAATCAACAGTAATTAATATATATTTCTTAGAGTTAAAAATTTAAAAAGTTTTAAGGTGGTCTTCTTTGTATACATATAATTACAAAATTGCAATGAAATATACAATATGAATTTATCGGAAATAATCGAATGACTTCTATAATTCTCCTAGTACTGGCCATTCATATTGATTGATCACCCGCTTCCATTTCTCCGCGATACCGGTGGGTTCCCCCCACTCTACGGTAATGTGACATGTCGACCTAACTGCAGATACGTTCGTTGAGTCCGTATAGCACAAATAATAACGGGATTGAAAAACAATAATAGGCTCAAGATTAAATGTATCATATCTTCATTTAAGAAAAGTCAACTTTTTGGTTATATGAATTAAAACCACAGCTTTTTGGAATCGGTGCTAGAATCAACAATTGCGCAAAAATCAATGATAGAATGAAAATGATGATGATGAATTATAAAAATATACTTTGCCGGTACCGGCCTGATACTGGCTAATAATTTTTATATAATCACTGGAGGTACATGCTGTACTATAGATAAAAGATTCATCCTTATCATTGCATCGGCTGATACGTTATGCAAAACAATTGACACGACAATACGATATTCCGCTAGTACTGGCATTGTACTGGTCCAGCAAAGGTTATTGAACCATCACAGGGTCGTTGAGCATTTATAAAAAAATCAATCATCAAAATTGGTTTAGTCGTTCCAGAGTAATTCGCAAAATGAGTAGGAATTATTGATGTGAAAAAATATATTCTTTGCTTGTACTAGCCTTATAGTGGCCCAGTGCTGCTCTAAGCTTTTATGGGACCAAATCAGTTTAATTATTTAGGAAGTATTTTTACGCTGATTTCGTATATGGTATCCATTTGTTTTTCGGAGGTTCAGTTCAATAAGAATACATATGTATTTATGTACATACATACATGGAAAAACCCTCGGGTATACTGCTGCGCAAACGGCAGTATTAGCGCAGCGCCTCCACAAGTTTTGCGCTTCAGCCGCGTCATTTTGGAGCGCCCAGCAGTCCCAAATGTGCGGAGAACCGCACCTGGGATAAATAACAATAGCCTAAAAACATCAGGCGGCAGAAAATCGCAAAATGTGCTAGTCTTCGTGGCAGAATTGCAAAATGTGCTAGTCTTCGTGGGAAAATATGCGAAATGTACTAGTATTCGTGGAGGATTGGCGAAATATGCTAGTCTTTGTGGAAGATTTCCAAATGTGCTACTCTTCACGTGGCAAACGCCGCAAGCGTACTAGTCTTCGTAAGGGCCATCGGTACATAATCACACATACGCATTCACTGACATACACACATACATCCACACACACTTACACACACACTCTTCGCTAGAGCGTATTTTGTGTACTTATTTATATATGTATCTCTACGGTATAGAATAACATTTGATACTTCTATTTTCATTATCTTTAATATCATATAAAATAGTGCTTGAAAATACATCACGTTCAAATACAATCCTTCGGCGTATGGTAAATCACACGTCTGCAGTTTGTCGAGCCTCGCGCGCATGGGAGCCAAATGTTCATGTGGACCCTAAAATTTAGAAGTCGTCGAGCAAAAACTCTTCGTGCTGATACGTAAATGTCCAGATTATCCTTTTGTTTTTCATGCGACGCGGATTAAGCAGGAACACAAAAATGTAAAATATGCTCCGCCTCAACATATCTAGCTATAAGTTACAATGTATTCCGCAGCGGTACGACGACGGACGGAAATACATCGTCTCTTGTCCCAAAAGAAAAGGAACCTATACACTTCAACTGTTTACATTCATTCTCAACTCCTGTGTCCATATAAAATAAGTCATCATTCAATTCAAATCAAAATATTGTTTTCTCGGATTAGTTTTCGAGAAACAGCAACGGTGAACACACTCTCATATTCACCCATTGATTGGCTTTTAATTTAGTCAATACAGATATGTCATACGTTACTCTGAAGCATGTTTAATTGCGGCTAGGTGGCAAATTATTTTTTGATATCACTTACGCGCACAAATAACATAATTTTTTGTAAAGTTTAACTGCTTTGCATTAGGCTCCGCACATTTTTATCCGTAATGATACACCTAGCATTTACATGCCGTTGCTATTGTATGGTTGCCACAGCAAAATAATATAGCTGTATGTCCAGCGGGATGTCTTGAGTCACTATTCTACAATCAGTTTCTATCAGATCTATAATCAAATATGGACTATTTGTCCCATTCTTAATTGGTGCGAATGTTAATAAATGCACAGTAGTTTGGAGATCTGATAGATACCGATTTTAAAATACCGGCCCAAGACATACCGTTGGTCGAAGACACTTCGCTCTACGGTACACAGGCGATTTTTACGAAACTTTTAGTTTTTTTGTCCTCAATTTTTGCTAATACTTACCCGTGCGGTATACTCCACTTGTCACAATCTCTCCATAGACTTTTTCTCTTTATTCTTTCTTTTTAATAGTGTGAAACCCTCTACAAAACTATTACAAGTACTTAACAAATTTTGTTATGAAACGAGATTCATGACTTGACTATGATTTTTGGTGATCTAGCAATCAATTTATTTATTATCATAAGTGGGTGAACGGTATTCATCTATACTGTTTAAACATTTACTAGTGGACAATTATTAGTCAGAGCTTTTATGTACTCCTCACTAGTCTTACCCGAAATGTCACATTTTTTATTAAAGTTGCGAATCTCTTTTTTTAAGTCCCATGATTTATTGTCGACTTAGCAACAGATTTCAGCGTTGGCTCTATTCCATTCTGCAGCTTCCATTTTTTAATTTTTATCATATTCAGATTTTGGTAATAAGCTATTGCTGATATAATATATATTTGGTAATAAGCCATTGCTGATATAATATATTTTGGTAATAAGCTATAATTCTGTTGCTGATTATCAGATGTATCATCTAGTAATACTGCAGAAAAAGCAATTGCTAAATTGAGATTCAATTTTCTACTCTTGCACTGTGGAAAGAGGACAGTAAAACCATTCAAATAATATCTATCCCATCTATATTATCGAAACCAGATTAGTACTAAAAAGTGAATAAAAATTTACTCAATTTATTGCTGTTTTTCATAGTAGTCTGATAATTACAGTGTGCATGATATTCAACATCGAAATGGTTGAAGCGAGACACATTTAAAAAACGTTTATAGATCTGGAAACGACATTACAGATCGAGTAAAATATTAAAACCTGCAGTGGATAACAAATATCTTGACTATTTCATAAGCATTCAAACATCTTACAAAATTAATCCAATTTTCAATGAAACATCAAACCCGTCCATACATCCTCTAAATATTTCACCTTCTTTACCTTTGCCTCACTCGCGTATATAATTAGCCGCGTCAAAACCTTACGTAAATCACCCGTCATAATTATTCCTTCGCCGCGTCGTCAGTATACCTACCCACACACACACATATACCCAGTAAAAGTTTAAAAACGAGAAAAAACCTCGTCGCTCTCGACAGATAATTACCCGTCGATCGATCGATCGGCAGCAGCAGCAGCAGCGACGCGGCGGCGTGCGGCCCTGTATATATAATGATGATCCCGCGATGCACATGTCGTGAGGCTCGCGCCGCATTATGTATATATACATATATATACATATATACCTATATACCCCAGCGCTTTATGGCCTGTGTGTTCTCCGCGCGAGAGTGCAAACACACGTGGCGCGAGCGACGTGTTACGATTCGTATCACGTCCAGCTCGTGTGTGCGTGTAAGTATGCAGATATATAGATATATACGTGTATATAAACGTGTATTATATCGCTGTGACTGTATAACTGTAACCTAATCCATGCGAGCATTACGGGGGCGAAGCACTTTATACTCTCTTATTGAGTCTATTCTTTTGCGTGGTCGGGTATTCGCGTGAGAGGCGGGGGTGGCGATACTTTTTTCCTTCGTCGAGATCGTAATAAGGGATAAATTGCTCAAGTGTAAACAGCGGCGACGACGCGGTTTGAGGACGCGTTTTATGTATCGCGCGCGACTGACGATGATACGCCGAGCGGCGCGATGAATAAAGTTTATTATGCGCCACGTGCGCAAACGGGTGTTTTATGGGTTTTGTATTCTGTTTTTTCTTTTATCGATTGTTAGTGTCTGGAGTTGTGGGTAATGAAGATGGTATATGAATTTGAGAGGGATATCATTGTCGGATTGTCAGGTGTAAAAGCTCAAGTAATGAAGGGAATGATGAAATCTTTTGGTTGTAATTGCGTGGACTGTTACTACTGCGAGAAGGTTATTGTTATATGATGGACTCAGGATAACCGATAATAGTACTCATATTATCTTAAGGGCCTATCTATTACAGTTACGAGTTGAGAAGAACAATGCATGGGATATATTTGAAAGAGTACTAAAAATAAATTTAATTAGATATAATAATATTTACCGAACGTATAGGTAATGAGTCAAAGGATTTCCTTGTGATGGTGATCGGTGAAAACTGCTACTACAAATTGGGTCATCCGGAAACAAAAAGATTTCGTTAGCATCATACGTTATTTTTCTTTTTATAAACAAAATTGAAAAACACAAACTTTCATAAAAATAAATTTTATTTTCGTACATAAAATAAAAGCTATGCATTAAAAATTTAAATTCGTCACTTAAAGGTCAGCTTTTGAGCGGCGATGGCTCAGTAGGCAGAGTGTTGGGCTCGAAATCCAGAGGTCCTGGGTTCAAACCCGACTCTCGGCTTTTCTGACATCGGGACACCACTTTGTTTACATATGTGTCTAATAACATCAAAGCTCCAGTGGTTCGGATTCCACTGTAAAAACTGTAGGTCCAGTTGAGATGCATGCGCGCTACATTTCGGTGTGGGGCACATGCACCGCAACTATAGGGAAATGGACCTCACTGGCCAGTACCATCGTATGGTATTGGGCAGTGGGAAGAGCCGTATAAGACTCGAAAGAGGACTTGGGTAGGCTATAATAAAAAAAAAAAAAAAAAAAAAAAAGGTCAGCTTTTGTTCCATAAAAAGAAGCTGGCAGAATTTCTGATCAATCGATGAAGCGGTTTTCGAGAAAACGTGATTACCTCACACTTCGAAGAAAATGCGTGTAAACTTTCAAGTGCCTCGTGCTTCGGGCGCTGCATTTCGGAGTTTATGTCAATCCCACTTCCAACTTTTTGATAACATTTTCAAAATGACGGACTTAAAAAAAACGTTATAATTTTTCATAATCGATCATTTGACCCAATACAACTATTGCTATGTAATAACTTAAAGGGTTTATATATATATCTCAGTCTAGAAGTGTGTGAACATCGATTTTCTTTGGTTGCATTCTCCGATAGTACCTATAGATCATCGAAAATTTACCTGCAAAGAGATTTGTTAAAACTCGAATAAATACAAAATAAATAACTTTTTTTTGTAAACGTATTTATCATAAAAATGGACACAATATCTTAATTTATATTGAAATAAAGTGATCCAACTTTTTATTACTTCTTCAGGAAACATCATTCTGGCCCGTAGTAGAGTGAATTAAAACATTTTTATTTTTAGATTGTTACCGCTCAAAGCAGGATATGGCTATAATAAATAAAAACTATTTTCACTTTTAATAACACTTTTATTTCTGTACAGATTAGAAAAATCACGACGATAACCTGAATTTACGCATAAAAATCTAAAACTATACCGATTCGCATTTATTATTAACGGCAAAAGCTGCTTCGTAACGCATTTCATAATTTTCATCTATTTACCAAAAAGAACAAATCGTAGTCCAAAATCGATGACATTCTAATCGATGTTTGATTCAACTAAAATTTTAATACTCTTTATATACACAGGTATATATTTATTATTATTCAGTCGTGAGATTTTATGGTCGTTTAATGGTAAAAAGTGTAAAAATGAAAATTCAACTTTAAAGTGTAGCCAAAAAAATGATGTTCAAATAACGGTCGCAATATAATATGAAGCAGTTTTTATAACTCGGTCAAAATTTATATAAAAAAAATTCACAACAAGCAATCGTAATACTCGTGTCAAGGCTCGGCCCAACCCCTTAAATCGCCGTTTACAAAATTCTCTTCCGTGATTACGTCGCTCCTCAACTTTTCCCAACCTCCGGGCAGCAGAACTTTTCGACTCTCTCGCAATAATACAACACTGCAACCGCGTCAATTCATACACACAGCACTTAACTCTCGTATAAAGCGCAACACGTACACACAACACAATGTATATCCAGCGCGAGATGCGAAATTACGAGTATCACGCACGCATAGACCGGATCCTCCAGGGGCGCGTTGAGAAACTGCGATCGTGACACTTTCCGTCCCTTTCTCGCCCTTTCCTTTCTTATGCATACCTATAGGATACCGTTTATTTTATTCGCGCGGCTCGCGTCGCTCGAGAGAGCCGCAGCTTCGCCGGAAGTTTCAAAACGAAGCCGGCACTTCTCACGATTTCACGCGAGTCTCCGAATACGAATTTATTTCTCGTTGTACATGGTGGCCCTTATGTTTATTTCGGTTTTACCTATACACCTGCGACGCGGGTTAGTCGGTTTAGCTAGTTAAATGTCAAGCACGTGCGGCCTGCGGAAACTTTAATTGCGCTATTTTTATATATATATATATATATATATATATATATATATATATATATATTCCGTCTAGGATGATGGTTGTTTGGACGTTATAGGTTGCCGTTTGGACGTTTGTTGAGTGCACGTGCATTCACCTGCGGAATTAATTTGTCGGTTTCAGTGGAGAATCGGGCAGGTTTGGTTATGGGTGTACCAGCATGGGTACAGGTGAAACTAAAGCTAACTAATAAAACTAGATATAACGCCTTTAGGTGAATTGCAGTAGTGATATTCGTATCTAAATGAAAGATGTTGACTCCGTTAAAGAAAAAATCAGTAATATGTATTTTTTTTATTTTACCATTCTAATAAAAATTAATCCATTTATGAAACGCTTTTAAACTAGAATCAAACATTTTTTTACAAAAATCGGTAAGAAACGGTTTGAAAATTGTACATCTAATCTCAAAATGGTAATTTATTACCAGGGTATTTATAAAAAGAAAAAAGCTAACGTATATTGTTACATAATATCTTAGAAAGGCACTTAAACAGACACCGTCATCAGAGGTAATGTGGGACCATCTACCGGGACCACATCTGAAATCTGTCAGGCAAATTCTATTATTGAATAATTATTGAATAATATTCAAAAGAAACTATTGGCAAAATTCAAATGCTGCGGTGTACCGACATTTTACTCAATATTCCAGTCAAATCTCGATTTGTAATATAGGAATAGCAGATAGTTCGTTTTGAGTGCACGATACAATTTTTCATACTAACAGCATCTTTAGTCTATATAAAATGCAAAACAGTCCAATCCCTAGTGTGAGAAATCTATTAAATCCTATTCACCAATACAAAAATAGCATATACATCCTATTCGCAAATAGGATCTTTTCATATTTGGAAAAAAGAATTAATAGGATTTAATAGATTTCTCACACTAGGGATAATGCGTTTTCTAAAAAATATATTCAATAACAGATGGCTTAAGGTGAAACCCCCTATCACCGTCAAATACGGGGAACCACTTGTTTCATTCAATTTTCAATTTTGAGAAAATATCTCTCTGGAAAGTTGTCGTTTTTTATTAAGACAATGACGTTTCATAAAGATATTTGCTAAAAATTGAAAATTAAATGAAAAAGTGGTTCCTCGTATTTGTCGGTGACAAGTGGGTTTAGCATCAGCTTAACAGATTTCGGGAGTGGTTCTACATTACTCCTGGTGGTCCCGCATTACCCCGGTTGACAGTAGTTTAAGTTTGCATCCTTGATAGATATTCTACAATTTTAAAAATAAGAATGTCTCATTATATATATAAAAGCTTCATAGTCTTAAATACCTCTTAAACATGGTTTTATTAAAAAAACCTGTCTAGATTTTATTTTTACAACATAGACTAAACGAGAAAATATACACTTTTTCAAATACGTATTCTGGCCTACATGAATAACGCGAATTGAAAATTATTTTGATGCACAATATTTGATAGACACAAAAATTATTTGATCAAATTAAAGTAAATTACGAACGATCACAGAACAATCTATACCGAACTTATGAAACATATTATTCAATCAAATTATTTAATCAAATCATTAACTTACTTCACCATTCTCCACGATATGCATCGATTGTCAAATAAAACCTTACGCAATACAAGAATCGACTCCCAAAACTCAAACCGATTCATCATTTTCCCTCAATAAATCGTTCATTCCAAGCATGCACACTAATAAACTCTGCAACCTGCTACAAACTACACCCAGCAATCATACGAAGCTACACCGCGCATAAATATAACATACACCCATCAAATTAATTAGTCCTCGGGTGCACTCGCTCATGTAAGCAAAGGAAGAAGCGACACTGCATGCTTCCCCTTCTCTCTCTCTCTCTCTCTCTCTCTCTCACTCTCGCAAGCTGCAGACTTCGCGTGCGGCTTGAAAATGCAGCTTCTCCCGATTTCTCCCGCAATTAACGTTCCTCGCGACGACGAGTCGTTGCAGCCGTTGAAACTGTCCTTCGCGAGCTTATATAGGTGTATACACATGGACGTGTGCAGTTTTACGAGATGTCTGGATGTGATGTACATATATACGCGATCGGGACTTGAGTGTACACAAGTGCACACTGCACGCGAGAATGACGCGCTGATCGCGATGCGTCGGGTCTGTCCTCTGCGGTCTTTGTGTGTCTCTGGAGAACTGCAGGGTGTGCAAAAAGAAAAAAAAGATCGCGCGATGTATGACTTCTTGCGAGCTATGCGCGGAACTTTGGCTTTTTTTTTGCGCAAAACAGCTGGATGGATGGCCGTGGGTTTCGCGCTGCTTTCTTCGGGGTGATGGGTAATTTATTAGGATGTTTTGGATTCTTTTGAAGAAAATTGTTTTTTGTTTGAGGATGCTTTGGATATGAATGAGTAACTAATGGCAGGATTTAGTTATGTATAAGGTAGAGTGTTACGAATTTTTGCAATATTTTTGGAACTGTTGTCTGATACTAGCAAGGGGAGTTTGGGTCTTAGATTTTGATGAAACTTTGGGGATCGACTTTTGGAACCTGATGGATATAAAGCACAGTATAAAACCTCAGATAGAGCCAGAAAACATTAGTATTATGCATACGGACAATGTTAAAAATCAAATAGGTATATACAGATATTAATTTCTTGGGAACAAGAAATCGATTCCCAAAGTTTTATCAAACTCCGTGATCCAAACTCCACAGTCACACCTTCTAGGTATAGTAAAAGAAACGCCGGAAAGAAAGTTTATTCCCATGAGCCCTTCTTTCGAAAATAGCAGCTATTTGAGCAATTTTCTCATACCATTTGATAAAAATAAGTTCAGGTAAACTTTAATATTTCAGAAACAGAAAATTTTATAACACTAAACTGAGTGTGACAAAATCAAAGCTTTGATTCGACAGTTGTTAATAAAAGAAATCTTGATATGTCGCATAATTAATGGATGCAGGAAAAACGTGCCAAAAAATCAACAAATTAAATTTATTATTTTTCCTGAATGTGATGCGAAACCCCCGTGTTTCCGGCAAATGCGGGGAACCACTTTTTTCATTTAATTCTCAATATTGAGAAACCTCTCTCTAAAGTACTGTTGTTTTTGACAACAGCGTTGCAAAGAGATTTTTCACAAAATTAAAAATTAAGTGAAAAAGTGTGTCCACGTTATTATCAGTGTCGAATGGGTTTAGCATCATCTTAATTTTATCGTGTTCTTCTTATTTTAACTTGCGTCTTGCATAACTGGATAACTTTGAAACAAATCAGTATTTCTTTATTAAAACTTATTTTTCCAACTTTATTTCCACTTTCGAAAAGCTTTTTAATATTTTCATTTGCTGAAATAAATTGAAATTTAAAAGAACATCAATTTTGATTGAATTTTTAAGAATACTGTCAATGGGAAATAAACCTGCACAAGTATTATGCTTCATCATCATAAGTAATGTTAAAGTATTATCAGAAAACACCTGGATATCAATATCGTAATCCGCAACGATATGGTTTTCTCAGTGTACCTAGTTCTGATGAATTTGTTACCCATATGACCTTATATCAATATCGAAATCTATTAATTCCTCTAGTGATCTTTCACCTTATCTCATAACCACTGCAACCATCATTCGTCCTAACGAAGAAAACTATCGCAACACCACAAAGCAATTTTCCTTTCGTCCGCAACTCCAACCGCTTGTCGAGCCGAGAGCGCAAGTAAATGAAAAAGCTACTCTCGGCGCGCCACAGCGTTCGTTGGATTTGCCGTTAAGCCGATCGGGTGACGATTAAACGTGCAGGGATCGAGACTCGCGTAACGCACCTGCTTTTTTTCCCTCGCGCTTTGTACGCGATCGATCTCGGCATGCGAGTATGAAACGAGCGACGGAAACGCGATGGAGCGATGGTACAAAGAGTTGCGAGATATATTCGCAAGTGTCTGTGAATGGTTGGGTGGCGGAGGTGTTTTTGTTAGGATAGTAGCTTTTGACGTGAGTTATATCCGAGGTTATATACCGTTTGAGTGCACGAAAAATATGAGTGATAAAGTAATTTGTTTATACTTGCGGATGATTAATTTTAAACACACCCTGGTAGAAATTTATCCCGTCCACTTTATAGATCTATGTAGAATAATCTCGCGCTGTGTAGATCTATGTAGTCAAAGTAGATAGTTACTATAAAGGCGTGTAACGGTCGTTCCTTCTAGTTTCCCATATTATTTGCCCCGATAAAACTAAATAAGCAAAATTATGACAATAACAGCCACTTCAAGGTTATGTTTTAAGAAACATAAGCATAATCTATTATGATTATTATGTATTATTTTGATTTAAAGGTATTTACATGCTATTATTCACCTATTACCAACGTAAATAAATGTAAATAACCTCTAAAGTGTAAGGTTATCAAATTTTAGATGCATCGAGTTTTTGTATTTAAGAATTCAATAATAATATTATGTTACACATATATATTAAACAATCAAAATAAGAAAATAATCTGAATATCCAAATAACTATATGAAGTATTAGTTCATATATTTATTTTGTTTATGTAAAATTAGTTTCCTTACATTTAATTATGTTCCATTCTAAATGCAGGCTTGGTTTCAATACCTGTATGGTTTATGTAAGGAAAACTATTTTCACACACATTTATTATCAACTAATTAATTTTCTATTTTTAAAAAAAATAATGTATTTGAGTTATTATATGTATGTTCTATTTTTGTATTTCCTACTGTGATTAATTTATAATCAAACACTTTAATTTGACATCTATGACCAGTTAAAACATAGTAATTTGTTACTTATAAAGAAAATTATCGTCTATATGTGTTCGACTATTGTGTTTGTCTTTGAAAATGTTGTCACTGATGAGCAGTATATGTATTATAAGAACTCACATATGGATACAAAATTATTTGCAATTCTGAAATTAAAATTCTAGTATTTAAATAAAACATGTCATAAAGTACATATTTGTACATATGATATTATTATTATTTATATATTACTTTTTAAGAAACAACTACATCAATCAATAATTTTCATATGCAAGGAATATTATTTCTAAATTTTCATTTCGTAGGTTAGATATTGCTTTCTGACTACTTTTATATGTAAATAGTATGAATAGAACTACAGATCTTATTAGTATAATTGAAAACTTGCATGTTAAACTTTTTTTAACATTATTTTTTACAATAAAAGTTCTGTTCAATAAATAATATATAACCTCACAGATTTTATACGTACATATTATTATTGAGAAAACTATGTAGATCTGTGTGGATTGATCGAGTTTTGTACAGTCTAGTACTATCTAGTTTGCCTATAAAGGCCGTTATAGCGAATGTGGGCGCCACGATAAGATTTCTACCAGGGCAATTACTTCTTTTTTAATGATACAATTTGCATTTTTAATTTTATTTTGTGGCTTTATTTAAGTAACGTGATATTTTATAACTTTGCATGAAATTGTCAGCAAATTGAACAACTCTCTCTCTCTCTCTCTCTCTCTCTCTCTCTCTCTCTCTCTCTCTCTCTGCAATAAGTTCCGAATATTAATTAACATGTAAATTTACCAAAAAGACATAATAAAGCCAAAAATACACAAAACCGATTATAGTGAAAGTGTCAAAATATTAAATTAATTAAACCGGCATTTTTATTTATAAACGTGAAAAATTGTTTAATTATTTAACATAGATATTAATTATTAAATAAATTTTGCTTAAAATACATTTGATTGATCTGAAAAACCCAAGTAAATCGATTAAATTTTCTTTGCGAAAGTTCTAAATCACCTTTTATATTTAAAGCAAAGTTTTAAATTTTAAAGTTCTTTAAATTGCAGATTGATATCTATGAAATATGTACTTTACTTCATAACGATCATCATAAGGTTCTTGCATGAAGATATCAACCTACCGATAAAAATATCAATATTCCGCTCCTAAGCTTCATAAACTCCGCCGTAATATTACACCATCACGATAAAAATCGAAAAAAAAAATCAGATCACTCCGAAAACCGCTCTGGCAAAACTACACACAAGCTGCAATCACGAGCCATGCGCGCGCGCGCTACCCAAAAATTACTTACCCTGCTTTACACGGCATTCCTCGCCGAATTAACAAGCGCCCCACCATACTGCAGCCGAGAAACTTCCGAGATCCTAAACTCGCTTTCACGAGCGCGCGCAGCTTTCGTCCTTTGCGTATATACACACACCGGTATAAACTTTCAGCTCGCTCTGGGCAAAATATCAACGCGCGTGCGCGGTATACGTATAAAAATCATTACATAATAAAGACTTTCGGGCGCTTAACGGGCTTTTAAAATGGAATTCAAACGTGCTATCATATGGCTCTAAATTGCACCTTACGCGCGTGCACTGGCAGCCCCCTTATATTCGTGAAAAGAAGCACTGCCGTACGATCGGCGATTTCGAAAATCCAATCGGAGCGCGGCACGCGCGGTGCACCTTGAAATTTGCATTAATCGAATTACGACGTTAATAACCGGTCGCGCGTCGCCAAGCGAGTCGTTTCGAGTGAGAGAGACTCGCGGGCCCATCGTCGTCGATTAGAGGCGTTTGATCGGGCTTGGCAGAGTACATGAAAACCGGACCCTTGAAGTTTTTGAAGCTCGCGTTCGCCGACACTTCCAAGCTGTCTTTTTTTTCGATTTGTTATTGGACGAGTTCGCCTTGCAGAGGTTCTAAGTTATTTCATCAAGAATGAAAAAAAAATGGTTCTGTAAAGGTGAACTTCTAATCTTTTATATGTTGTTTACAGATTAATTGACCGCCGAGCAAATATGTCTAGACAATTAAAATTTTTCAAAAGACAAATTGAGGAGAGCTGCCCATTGCTATTTTGGCTGTAACTTTTGGACTTAGGTATAGCAGAAAATGAAAATTGAAAATTTGAAATTGTTTTTTGAATTAGATTAATAATTTTAATACAGAACCAACATCGTTTCTTCAAACTTAACGATATGAATTAATTGATATAATGAACATCTTATATGAGTGATTCTTCCATAAGTGTCCCAGATTAACTTTAAAAGTAACTGAAAATTTATTAGACAAAAAAATGTTTTTCTCCATAACTAACTCTTTCTTAGAGTTTGAGGACTTTTTGCACTCATATTTGCCAAATAATCTGGTAGAGTCGAATCGGATGGGTTTGAGAACACTCCGCGGTATTTCGCGCCAATGATCTCAACATAGCTGACCACTACGTTAAATTTTATTACTAGGATCTAGGGATTCTGCCATCTGAAATCCGACCGTGCCCAACGCTGGTTACAGGTCTCTGTTTATCAATTTTTGTGATTTTTAATTTGCCGATTCTTACCGAACTACAAAAACATGTAAATCGATTAGTATCATCGAATGAATTGAGAAAATGAGCTTTATTTTGTTTGTTTGCAGAATGGTACCGAATAAAGCTACTTCACCCATTTCTTCCCAAACGGCCATTTTATAGTCGATTGGTTTTTTGCCTAAAACCGCCATTTTTAAATTCTTATTCAAACTCAATTTTTCTCAAAGTATCAACTATTTATATGCATTTTATTTGAAGATATTCGTAGTGATGTGTTATAATATTTAGCACAAGCAATTAAAAAATGTTGATAAAGCGACAATAAATAAAAGTTTGGATTTACTTATATATTACAACCAACTTGCTGCATTATTAAAAATAAAATTCACAAACATGTTTTTTTTAATTAATAAGGAGTCAAAAATCATAATGTATATTTATATATTGCAAAAAGACTATAGTGTTTTATTGAAATATCTCTTAGAATGTATCATCCAAGATTCTAATGAATTTATCAAAAACTTTAACTCAAGGAGTAATTTAAACATTATAAACATGCACTCCGAGACAGCAATACTTACGTAATTGTTCAATAAATATTTTCTTTTTAAACAAACTTTAAATAAGGTAAACATTATTTGTATACAATAAAATAATATGGATTTCTTATAAGCTTTGCTGCGAGGAGACCCTGGGCAAGAGTCTGACAGTAGACAATGTATTGAGGTATCTGACTCTGGCAGACACGCACAACGCTGCTGATCTGAAGGCACGAGCCATTGCTTTTGTTGTGGCAAACTCGGTGGACATTGTTGACACAGACGAGTTCCAGCTATATGGGAAGCTTCATCCCGAGGTGATTTATCAAGTCTTTCGTACTCTGGTGTACAAGAAGGTAAAACGGTAGTGATGAAGATCTGCTGTATAGTTCGAGTTTCCTTTTCCTTTTTATTTTAATTGTAATTTAAACGGATGATTATAGTTTCATACATTTAATAAAAGAGTATGTTTATGTATACAAGCAAAAGTGTTCTTTATTAATTAATCACTAATTAATTAATTAGTTAATTATAAAAGTGTTAAGTGAATTAGTTAATAGTTTTATTATATTTTTCTGTAATCAAAATAAGTATATAATGCATTGAATTTACTTGACAATTCCAACAGAGCATTTACCCTTTTAATTATTTGCGATTTAATTTCATTCAAATATGTTTTTGATCATTTTAATATAATTTTATTTTTTTAAATATTCTAGTTTTTAATTTATTACACTTGCATGCGCGTCTCTCTACTTTTCCTCGGGCTGCAAATTACGCAGGCGGTACTAGTCTGGACTGTCGGGAACAAAAGTAGAGACGAGCATCCGTGTCGCCGTTTCTATACATGAGGTTATGTGACGTTTTCGACCCTGAAATAGGAGTTAAACATTAAACACAAATAACTTTCCGCCGGGCATGAAAGAAAGTTGCACACTGCACTGGGGAGCAATGAGGGCTATTGACGCATGCGAGTTTGCTGCAAGTCACTCGTGAGCGTCAATAGCCTACTTTAATCCCTTGGTGAGTAATATACTATTTGGTTACAATAAATGATGGTATAGAACGTAGTCTAATAATTACCTAAAATGTCACAAGATTTATATTTGATTAATCATTCATAAATTTCTCATAATAAGATTTAAAAAAAAAATTGTTATTGCTTATTTCTTGGGTAATACACGGTAATTTTTTACCAATCAACGCTTGTTTTTTTCAGTTTTTGATCAAGAATTTAAATCAAACAAAATTTTCAAGATTCATCAAATCGTTTTTTCAATTTTTTGACCAAACAAAGCTTATTTTATACATTTTTTTGTTATATAACTTATATTTTTATGATATTCATTTTCTCTTTTTCAAAAAATTTTTAATAACTTTTTTTAGTATTATGCAGTAATTTTTGACCATTCTAAGATCATTGTTTACGATTTTTTATGAAGATTTTAAATGAAGAAGAATTTTAAAGGTTTATCGATTAATTTTTTTTATAAGTTATTTTTAAATTTTGGAGATAATCATTTTCTTTTCAAAAAAATTTTAATAGCTTTTACTTGAGTTTAATCGGTAATTTTTGGTCATTCAAAGCTCTATTTTTATTTTCTTATGAAGATTTGAAAAAAAAGAAATTATGATTAGTTAATTTATTTGTGTTTTATACTGTTTTTTCCAATGTTCATAAATTCGAATCCATTGTTCATAAATTCGAACTAAATTAGGTAAAAAAATTTTATTTATCAAAGTAGAATGCATTTACTATATTCATAAATAAAATTTAATCAACAATTATAGTGTTGCCAAACTTATTATTGTTAATTGGAAAAAAATGTAACTTCATATGCAATAGTACATTCCATTTTTGTGTTTTGTTATAGGTTAAAATTAATATAATTAATTCGGATTAAATGCATTTAAAGGAGCTTAAAGTTAGCTATCTTTTCCGACCAAAAATTTTGATAAGGTAATTAATTCCCTTCTTATGTTATACACGAAAACGTCATTTCTTTAAAAATGGTTATATCTCGGAAATGTATCATGGAAATTTATTGAAAAAATGTATGGTTATTAGTAATACCGAGTGGAGCATTCAGTCAGGTGATTATTCATTTTTATTATTTATTTATATATGTTAATAATGGAAATAATAACAGTTTTATAATAATCAAAGTAATACGCAATTCTAATCATATTACATTAAGTATTTTACTAAATTAAAGTTAAAAGTGTACCTTAAATATCTAGTAGTAATGGAGGTTAGGTTATTTGTTTACATAACGACGCGTGCATTTAAAAAGTATTATTTACACAAATAGTACCTAAGCTCCGAATTAAATTTAAGTGTCTTTATTAAAGAAATTTATGTTATAAATAATAGAATGCATGTAGTCATATAATTAATGTTATTTTAAAAATAACAATAAAAACAGAATAATGTAAGTTATGACGAAATTCGGAGAATTGGTAAACAAATATTTGTAGTTTTACAATGAAGTTTTATTACAAAATTTTATTTTCGACATCAATCACAAACTTTTTGTTGACTAGTTATGATTGACTAATTTTCGGAAAGAAAATTATTAGTTATCAAATACTTTTAGTATTGCATATAGGTACATGTTTCTATAATCTCGTCAGTTGTTATTTGTTGATAAAAATATTTATTTTGACAGCATACTATATTGAACATTCAATAAAGTATAATAATGTATATTTCTAAAAACTAATAACTCTTCAAAACAAAATATAAATAGGTTAGATTTGCAAACAAAATACGTTCTTGCTTAAAGCATAGTCTTAAGCAGATTCTAGCCAGATATTAGCTATAATTTGACTTATTAATAGCTTATTAATCTGGCTAATAATTAATAAGCTGAGCAGCCATTCTAGCTAACTTTCTACCAGGGTGTTGAAATCAATTATATTGAAATTGGTTCCTAAATTTTAATTGATCCTAATATAAACAAATATTGTCTCGTCATTTTCAACATAATAATGAATATTATAGTTTTAATAATTTCAATTTAGACTTAATTCAATATACTTTATTTGAAAATTTCAATAAAAAATTGATTTCTGAAACATTAAAGGTATAGTCCAGTGCTTTTATAGGGTTGCATCACATTAAAATAAATTTATTTATAAGATATCAATAACAAAACCGAACAAAACCAAAATTTAAACGATAAAAAGCATATAATTCATCGAACAATGCCTTTGTCAGGTCTAACACGTTGAACCCCCCGAAATCAGAACTTCGGTCCGCAAAATGTTACAAGCCATTAACAATCTGTGCACATCCGTACAAAAAAACCCCTCATAATACCCAAATCTACAAAAAAAAAACTAAAAACTCCCCCATCCCCAACGTAAAATAATCCCAAAATCTCAAACTCCTTTTTTTTTTTATACCAACCCACATCGAGCAACTACCTACCTCTGCTATATACCTCAGCACACCGATCAAAAAAACTTCCCTCCTTTTTCTTATAAATAAATCATTCATCCCACCTTCTCGCAAGCCCCTGCATTACCTCTCGCGCGCGCGCGCGCGCACAAAGAAGATTAACTTGAATCCGGCTGCTGTCTTCCCTCCCCCTCGTTTCAAAAAAGCTGAAGCCAGCCAGCTTTTACATATATTATATATACCTACCTGCAGCGGTATAGGTACCTGCGCCTCGGATCGTCATCATCCGGCTGTACAAGTGCCTCGGCAGCAGCGGAGCGGCAGCGGCAGCAGCCGCTGGCCTGGCGCGCGCGACGTACGCCAAAAGGCGCATCTCTTCGCTCCTGCGGGTGCGCTCTCGGAGATTTAACGAGGCGCATCCCGAAAGAGAGAGAGAGAGAGAGAGAGAGAGACTTGGGCGCGTGCTGCACACCGTGAAGGTAGACGGAGGAGAGAGAAAAGAGGGGGGAGCGCAAAGGACTTTAAAGATGTTCACCGGCTACTATATATTATTATACAAAATTGCTGCTATATTATACTAAAATTAATTATTGGATTCTTTTAAAAATTTTTACTATGTGTAAAATAGTATTGCATTAGGATACAGAGGGCCTAGCCGTACCAAAAACCGAAATGCATATTATAGTTTATTCTTGAATATTGATATTTTTTATGCTAAAAATATCAATCTTTGAGAATAAGTATCTCAGGGCTTGTACATAACATTACTATTCATTCAAATTACTGAAAGAATTCAAAGAAAATTTTATTTTTATTACAGTATTACAGTAGCTGGTGAAACGTTCTGGTACTTCGATTTTTTTTTCTTTAAACTGAACAGTTACACATAATTATGTATATGATATATAAAAACAAGAGAAACAATAATTAGCTATCCCATTTTAAAATCATGGATATTAAAATGTGGTTTCTAATAGTGTCGATATATGTGGAAATTCTACAGAACTTTTAATTTGTTAAACGTTCTAGAAAACACCTACAAAAGACTAATTCTAATTATCAATATAAATATAGTGATATTAGGTCCTCTGATCTCACAAACATTATAAGAGTAATC
>OX424572.1:209983512-210161269 GCA_949152435.1 Gastracanthus pulcherrimus | reverse complement strand
TTATCAAGTTTAGGAGTTTGGTTAGATAAAATAAATTTGCTTGGTCTGCATGTTTGCAATTATTATTGTTTTACTGGAATTATTTAAATAAACGATTTTTACGAAGCTGCCCCAACCTTGGGGCAATTTCATAAATTACATGTATTAAAATGGGGAAACTGGAATAAATCACCTTTTACTTGATTCCTATTTCATTTCAGACTGTTCGAAAACTTTAACAACTAATGTAACACATTTAAGGTAGTAGAAAATGTATTTTTTTACATTAAACACGGTATTTATAGTGTATAAATATACATTAGTCTGTAAATAATAGATAAAGAACCTATTATATGTTCACTAACCAAGTCGCTTGAGGTGTCAGAATCTTTGTTTTAATAAGTTTTCTATAAATAAGAACTTTCGTATAATGAATAACTTGTTTGAATAACTTTACACATCTTGTATACATTAGCAAAAGTTACAGAAAATAATTAACAAATCGTAAGTTTCTGAAAGAAATTTCCTTTGTTGATATATTGGCATGTATTCTACGGTAAAAATGTTCAATTTTAAAGTACCATTTCAGTGTACCGTATCAAAAAATACAAATGATGTTGATCTTGAAAGATATTTGAATTTTATGATGTTGCCCCGTATTCAAAGTACCCCGGTCTCCCCTATACGTATAAGTACTTACTTACTATGTTTTGTAACGAATATCCATACTGATATTTTTTTAAATATTAATTTCTTTGGTGTATTTGAACATAATTTTTGCAGGTTGTAAATTCTTGTACATAATTATTAACATATGTTTAAAAAAGTCATGAAATAATAAGATGTTAGAATAGCTGTTGACGACGTTTTGGGAGCTATTTTGCCACCCTCTGTAAGTTTTTATTGTCCGTAATTTGTTCTCGTATACAGCATACTGCACACTTAGTCCACCTTGTTATTTTACGACTAATGACATGTTCTTCTTTCTTTTCATATTTGTTAGAAAATGTACATGAACCATTCGCAAAGAAAACGTTCTTAATCGATATTGGCTACTTCACGAGATAGTGAAATAATGCTTTATTTTATAAGTTGCTAAATATAACTATTTATAATCGGTGTATTACTGGAGGCTTGATAAACCTGCAGAGCAGATTTATTTATGGTCAATATCTATCATATTTTTTAAAATTATTTTAGAAATGAAAAATTAAATAAAATATAATTTTAAACTGGATTACCTACTACGTAATAAATCGTAAAAAATTTAATAATATCCACTCGCTAAATAGTTAAATAAACAGTCGCATGCGGCAGCTATTGAAATCCCAACGGCTATTTTCCATTTAAACGCACAATTTGTAAAACGATGTCCCCTAATCTTCATCTCCTATAACTATCCCTCAAAACCCCCTCCCTATCCCTCTCACCTTTTCCTCCTCCTCTCTCTCTCTCTCTCTCTCTCTCTCTCTTCGTCGGTTTCTTCCAAGACACGCGTGCCACCTTCTCTCCACCACACACCTCGCGCGATCCCGATCCCGTTTCGTCTGGATTCCGGAAGACTCGGAAAAAGCACCTGTGCGCGATCGAAAATCTCCTTTCGACGCCTGCTGCTGCGTGCAGGGCGGGGGCAATCTTTCTCGGAAAGCGCGCAACTGCTTTTCCTCTCGACCCGCCCCGTGCAGGACGGTTAATTAGGTAGCGCGCGCCGCCGCTCAAGAAAGTGCTGCCGACGTCGCCTGACATACTCGTAGTTATATAGCCGATGAAGGATGCATTTTGAATCTTGATGCGCGCGGGGATCAGCTGTGCGCGAGGTTTGATGGGCGCTCGAGGCGCTTTTTTTTTCGTTGCTTTGTGGTGCACCGGGGCTGGATTGGAGACGATTTTTAGGTGATTGGGGCTTGATCGTTGTGCTGATGAGGGTGTATTTTAGTTTGAAGGATGCATGGGAGTGATTGTATTCTTATTGACTGGCAGACTTTCGATATATATTAAAGAGATGGAATCAATATTAATAGCAAAATGGGGAAATAATAGAACGTTTAGGAAATTAAGATTATAAGTTAGGGTGAATTAATTTATCATATTATCTTGTAAGATAGTAAAGTCACCAAAATATACTTGGCTAAATCTATCTGCATGCGCACTGTTTGCCTGTAAATCTAAAATTGACTATTTGCATTTCTTAATCTTTTAGGTGTTTCTTTATGACACACTATAAATAAATTTGGTCAATTTTAATTTCCAAACATAGCATAACTTTATTATAACGGAAATTTTCTAAAATATTCTAATGTTAAGACTTGACAAGTAGTTACTTATGTTTGCTCAATTTTAATATGCATAAAACATTGCAGCGATAATTGCTGGTAAACTTTAAAGAATTCTATTGTGTACAGATTCATTTCTTCTGTTTATTCATACTAAAAAGTTTTGCTTTTCTAAATAACTTAAATATTATTCGATATTGAAAGTTAAAGCGAGACTCTATTAAAGTGTCCGTGAAGACGAGGCAACGGATACGAAATGTGCAATAAGTTACAGCGGAATCAGCCATTTATATTTTGAAATAAGTACTTATGCTGTTTGCATTATTGCATCGCATTCTCGAGCAAGACAACATGACAACTCAATATTTTTCTTAGCTTAATTTTTAATGTAAAAACTTATATATAAGTATACAAATTTTACGTATTTACCTTAAAAATCAGTACACATCTTTTAAAAACCTATAGTATAATAATAAAATTTAAGAGAACGAGTAATATGACATAAAAAACGTTGGTTCTCTATCATTTTTCCAAAAATCTACACGGAAAAAAATATCAGGTTATATCAACTCGACAGACAAGCAATAACTGCCGTTTTCAGTCAAGTAGAGGTACTCAAGTTTCAGCTACTTGCAGAGCCAAGCAACATGCTTGCTCTCGCACAGAAAGCAGAATCTACTTGAAGCAAGTAGAAGCTACCGAACTCTTGGGTAAATGTGACTTGGCACCTAAAAAGTAGATACTGTTTCGGTTCACAAAGCTGACATTGCTTTTTATTATTTTCAGTGGCCATAGTGTGTTTTATAGGGGTGGTACGTGAAGTTTCAAAGGATTATATGTTTGTAAACATATTGTACCAAATTTCAACCGATTGACATATCGTTTTTGATAGACTTTCTTTAAGACTTCTGCCTCTTTAACGTTCTTCACACATTCACGAAAATTCATGAATGCGTTCTTGTGCGACTTCAATTCGTAGTCGAATTCTACGTTTCGATTGTCCCGTACGTTTCTCCTTTCGTCAATGAGACGCAGAACGACGAACGGAAAGACGTTCTACTTTTACACCCTCGCGAGTACCCCTTTCATTCACAAAGTCGTCGTCTTTCTCAATGACGAATTTAGCAGCCCCTAGCGACTTTTACGGAGTTCAAGGAGATAGTGTTACTGCCCTGCATCGTGCACGAGATCGAGTTCGTAAGAGTCCGAAAGAATGAATGGGTTCTCGAGACTCTAATTGTCATCGCTACCGATCGAATTCCAATTTTTCGCTGCAGTGAGCTTTCGGCGCTCTGCTACTTCGCTTTCATCGGGTAGACGGCAAAAAAGTTAATTTGCTGCACTTTCTTTTAACTTCGCACTAATAATGAAATACTATATATTGTACTGCAGTAATAAGATATTCAATAGTGGCAAAATCACATTTGTTAAGTAATTTATATTGCATACACGGATATTAATATTCCCCTTTTTCCGTGCTAAGCGAATGAATTTTCAAACATATTGACAGAGACATTGTCAATCACTCAAAAAATATGAAAACCTGTTGACACCTGCAAATCATATATCTAAAAAAAGTACGGCTAAGATACTATTTATAACTTAAAATTACTTCATTCATTATTCATGCAAGAGTGTCACCCCCCTTTTTTCATTTAAAATTTGACATGCTCTGGATAATTCCCCGACCCGCAACATTGTACTAAAACTCTCTTTTTCTCTGTCACCACAATACTCGGAGGCTTTCACGTGTCCCGCGAGAGGACTAAATTCGAAAATTCCCAAATTAAAGAAGCAACGCGTAATAACTGCAATCTCGTGGTCGCGTGTGCTGCAGATTCTGTCCCGAGACTCAGCGCTGCAGATCAGCGTCCGCACGCGTTTCATCGAAACCTAAAAACAGAGGAAATAAACGAGAAGACAAGAATCTCGTTCAAAAAGCCGGTTCCTATATGGGCGATTCTCTGAGAATGCGTAAATTTTATGTCAACTTAGTGACAATTTTGAAATATCCATTATCGAATTTTTTTCATAGTACCTATAATATAGTATATTTTAGGACACGATTTACTTTTGAATTGTGTTACTGAAGATTCCAAGATATACCTCTATTTGAAAAATATTAACTGCTACGAAGTTTTATTAAAAAAAGATAGAATTAAGCAAACTTTAATACTGTAGAAAATTAACTTTTCAAATAGAGGAGGGTATATAACAGGACACTAAATTGCATGGCTGCTAGAATTTAATTTAGTTGTAGTATTAATCATGCAGTACCGTTCGAAACAAAACTAAATTGCATTTATTTACTAAATTGTACCTGAATACTATTATTTTGCATAACTAGCTGTATCTAATCCAAAGCTTTTTAGAAGTAGTAAATTAAGATAATATAAACAACTCGAAAATCGCGTTAAAAAAAATAGGGTACAGCAGGACATTAATACTTAGTAAGTATATATATTCTACAAAAACTGAAATCCAATTCTTTCAATAAATCAGCAATATAATATTTGGCCGAGCATATGAAAAATAGAATATCTTAACTTTTAACATTATTTATTCACTCTACAATTTTGTTCAGTTCATAAATTTTTGTAAGTTTGGAATCTAGCCAAATGTTTTAACGGCGAATTTACTCACAATATTATCAGAAAGTATAATCAAGTAACAGGTGCAATAAATTTCGTTTACAAAAGCAATACCTCATTTAATAGTTTTGTTTGAAATTGTTTGATACCAGAGTTTACAAGTTTCCACTACTGCATAATAATACATTATGCAATAAGGGAATAAAGTCGACTTTGTCCCCGTGTTGCATATAGAACTTTATTTCCGACTTAACTGTGGCCACTTTATCGACTTTTATTGCAAATTTATATTAATATTAATATAAATATAAAATTGAAAATAATAGATAAAGCCAGAGAAACTGAGAATTTACGGGCATTTCCGGGAATAAAGTGCCATTTTCGACCCGCTTTTCAGGTCAATAAAGTGGCCATTATAGTTAAGACGTGAATAAAGTAAAAACAAAACTATTTACAATCTAATAAACTTAAGTCCACCCATTGAATACTAGATTTTTTAAAAATTGTTGAGTAGGGACACACACAATACAGATAGAATAATTTTAGCTGGTCCGGCAAATATTTTAGCTAGAACGTCAAAACTACAATCTGCTGCAGTAAAATAATGTAATTCATCCAGCAAACTCTTTTATCGCTTCCAGCATAATTTTCAGCTGTTACAGCAAATTATTTCCACGTAAGGGATTTGCACTTTCATCAAGAATCATCCATATACAATCTTACCATGTCGAAGAAAATTGGAAGCGCCCCTCGTTTCGCACTTGTCATCGACGGAGACAAAGTATACATCTCTCTCTTTCTCTCTTTCTCTTTCCTCTATACAGCACCGCCGCGATTCGGCCGTGTGCTTATACAGATACGCGCGAGGCGGGGGGAGAAAATGATATCGGGCGTAATTATTGGCGTGCACGTTATCTAATTACAAGGCAGCCCCGCGCGAGACACGCGACAGACGCACTTTTGCTGTGCACCTGCGCGAGCGAGACAGAATATATATATACAGTCCATCTCTCTCTCTCTCTCTCTCTCTCTCTCTCTCTCTCTCTCTCTCTTCGCGCGGCTTCCTTGGAGCTGGAGAAGTGCAGCAGCAGCGCATATATGTGACATCGAGAGAGCGAGAGCCGGCTGTGCTCTTGTTTTCCTCCCTTTTTTTCAGCTGATGGCTGATCCGGCTGAGGTGATGCTTTTTTGTCGGTGGATGGTGCAGCGCTGTTAATTTGCCGCGCACTCGAATGCGTAATCGATTGCTTTTTTTCTTTGCGAGCTCGAGACTGGAGACACAAAGCTCCGAGATGGGAGGACACAGAGGCACGCGAGCGCGTGCCATTGTACAATGTACCTATGTGTGTTTTAAAAATATGTACCGAATGCTCGGGGAATTGCACTTTTGAAGAGATATTTTTTAATTTGTCAGGGTTACGGGATTTTACGTTTCTTTCTTTCCTCGAACGATTTATGTGTCTTTATTTCCTCGAAGATATATGTGTCAACAATGAAGCAAATCGACTATCGTCTTCAGTTTAATGAGAAGTTCTTTTAATTTAAAAGAAAATGATTTCTTACATTGTAATAATAATAATTCTATTATAATTATAGTGTAATCATAATTTTATAGGTTTTGTATTACTTTCTTTCTAAGTGTCTATTACTTATTAGAGAACATTTTTAATTTATTTGAAGTGAGTTATATAATTAATGTAAACGTTTCGAGATTAATTAGTACATTGATAGTGATAAACCAATATCGTATAAAATATCGATATCGTAAAAAATAACTAATACATTTTTTTTTGAAAATGCTATATTTATGCATAATATTTTCTTGCACATGAATACATATATACAATTCTTTACAAAAGAATGAAAAATTAAAAAAAATTCAGATAGAATCTAAGATGTCTAATAAATATTTCTAAAATGATAGTAACGTTATAATTACTTTTTGGTTTAGCTGCATTCATATATTTAATTATTTATCAAAATCACAGTTTTTGTAGTTTTTAATCACTGGCATTACGTACATATAAAAAACTCCAAAATTTGTGCTACATCATGAAATGTGCAAAAAGAGGTTAAATGCAATTTTTTTTTATTTTTCGATATTCAATACTGTAAATTTTACGATATCGATATCCCAAATTTTGCCATATGAACATCGTAAAATCAAAAAGTTGTATTTAAACGTTTTATGCAAAAATGTATCATTTAAAAAAAATATCAGCAATTTTGTTAATTAAATAACTTTTTGTTAATTTGTTGAGAAAAGTTGTGTTATGTATACGTATACTTGTAATATAATAATATATAATATATAGGAATATAATATTTTTTGGATATGATTTGATTATAATAGTGTAAATTTATATTCTTATTTGATGATGAAATGAAAATTTAATATCCGGGTGTGCTCGAGGATCTACTGCATCCGAATGATAATTATGTATATATCTCGCACCGTCATTTTACGCGTAAGCACATGGTGCAAAAAAGTTAGAGGTCTTTTTGACCATATTTTAGGCTGAAAAAATATTGTGTAACATATTCTTCTTTTTATACTACGCAGGATACGAATTTGATTCTTCTATACAAAGAACATATACGAAATAACATCTGCGCGTGCCAAAAATATATGGCACATAAGATGAATGGATCGCTAAGAATACAAAAACTCCAATTTTTAGGTCACGCTTCTTTTTTGAGGATTCTACGGGATTCGATCTATCTCATTCGTATATTAGTTTTACAAAGTAATGGATATTAACTTTGTTAAGTTGGAGATACTTTTTAAAAAATAATCAGTTTTCTATATCTCTTAATAAAAATCAGTTATTGTAAATTAAAACAACAATAATGTATGTATACTCATTATACCTGCACAATTTAAATTGTTTCTTTTGCACTTTCAACTGCGCATACACTTAACTCCGTTTTTAATTACGCGACAACCGAAATCGCGATTTTATCACTTAAAAATTAAAACTTCTTAATCAGTATCCACCTTGATATAACAGCAAACTAAAAAGAGCAAATAAAACCTGAAAATTAATCCAAAAGCGACGACTGCTTACAATGCGCGCCAGTCTTTTCGCGCGCCGGCCCAATTAGCATATCATTAAAGCTGCGGCGGCGCCGCAAAAATGAAAGTGCCGAAAAGGCCCTATAAATTTGTAAAACGCAGCGCGTGCGCGGAAAAAAAGGATCAACAACGTGCGCGCCATAATTTTTCATATAAATAAAGAATCACGAAGTCGCAATATCGATTTTTATAAAGTGCGCGCGCGCGCTTGCTCGAAAAGTAGGTCAGACGATTTAGGGTTGCCCGGCTGGCTCCCGGTCATCATCATACGAATGTACGGACGTACGCATATAAAGGATGCCTTTATAATTGGATACACGGAGCATTTCGAATTGAGTGGATAACGTATTTAAGTCACTTTACATTTGGGTATATTTTATAATATTCTAAGAAGAAAAATCCGTTAGGAAAACTCCACAGCATAAACATAAAATAATAAAGTGCACAATACTTGCGCAATTCTGTTTGGGCGAAATAATGGTGGTAAATGTACACACTCGTCTGTCCTCATGACCCATTGATATACGGCATGAGTACGCGACAGAAAACAGAAGTTATGTATTATATAGTACATGATAAGTTTGCGAAGATTTATATATAAACGTTGTAGTTAGCTGCAATGCTTATGCACGTTTTATGCAATTCTGCTACATCTTTCTGCTACAATTATGTGTCAATGCGGTAGCAATTCTGTTGCACGCATGTGTCCACAATATCCTATATTTATATGCTCCTGTTATAAGTCAACTGTAATTCTGCTACTCGCACGCGTCACAATCTTCTGCTGTAAGTATACTGTAATTTTTGCCGCATGCGTCTGCAGCGGTCAAATTCTGCAATATCGCTGCGATTTTGGTGCAAGAAACCTGTGCAATCGACCATCAGCATAATTGCGCAAACTTCGATAACAGAATGAAAGAATGGGCATTTTTCGCGGCAGAATGGCAGCAGATTTGCACACGGTGTATCACCAAGGTTCTTGTTAAACAGCAAAAATATATAGCAATAAATATTCTAAACGTCAATTCTAATATTTACTTATTACGAAATTACTCAAAATTCATTTAAAATGTACTTAAAAAATACCGAGATTCCAGTGACCTACTCAATGCGAAATACCCCATATGTAACACTTGGAGCTCCCGCGGGCTGGCCGTTTTAATCGCGCCGCCGAGAGAAAAATACCTTAGCTTATGATAGGTCTGCCTCTCTTCGAAGACTACCGCTGCGCACGCATACACGCGTGCAGTGTGCAGGGCGCACGGCAGCGGTAGTGGTATATATCCCAGTGACGCGTGCTCGCGCCCGCTCCATTCATTTGTCTTCGCTGCACTCTCTCCTTCTCTCTCGTACTCTCTTCTTTGGCCCGGCTTTATAATGCGTATAACCTGAATAGCAAATGATAGCGGGCCATCGGGCGTCTCTCGCCCGTCTTCTCTGGTTTGTTCGCTTCTTCCTCTTTTTTTTTTCTCTTCTTCCTCTTTTTGTTCACGAGGAGCGTTTCTGGTTCGTGTGCGAGAGGTGTCTTGAATTTTAAAAATTTTTACGGGCCCGTTTTGGAAGTGAGTTCGAATTTTCGTATGGGATTTTTGTACGCGCGCGACGAACGAGGCGATTAATGGAGTGAGATTTTTTTCCAGATTGTAAAAGCTTTATGGATGCGTTAAAAGTTTTTACGGCGCGGCGCGTTTAACGCCTGTTTTTTTTGTTACAGAGTATACGGCGGCGCACGCGCGCGCTTTTTGGCTCGTGATTGATTGAAACGTTTGTTTTGCACGAAATTTTGTAACTATCGAGTGATTTATGTTATGGGAATTTTGGGAAAATGATAAATAATTATGTTCGGAACGCAATTTTTTTTGTTTATACTATCTTGAGTGTTTTTGGTTTGTAACATCTGAACATTTGACAAACATGCATGCTTGATGCTCTTTTAAGTTCTTAAAGTAAATAAAACTACTTTAATTTTACACTCTATTTAAACAGTTTCATACGAATGTTGTAGATTCATCAAGTAAAACATTCATTTGGGCTAAGAATAACAGCAGTTCAGATAATTTATATAATATTTAGTGAATATAATTTGAATAACTGAAATACACATTCACTCGCTACATACCAATAGTTAACTTTGATAAAGTAATTTTCTCACTCGTGGAAGTATAATTTTTCACTTTAAAAGTGTAATAAAAAATTCTATTTATCCGAATGAAAATTAATGTTATTAGATTGACTTTCGACTCTAAGGACTTAAAAGTGTAAAATAGATTGCTTACAGAATGTAGTATGATGCATTTATATCACAATGGAAACTTGTCTAATCATGTAGTCTTTATCTACCTATTCAGTTTCTGAGCATGTTTGTGTAAAATGTTATTTTATTAGTATAAATCATGTTATTAATTAAAACAAGATTAATATTTATTCCCCTAGCATAATTGTTCAAAATCAATAGTTATTTATGTTAAAATTATTCAACCTCTAATACGTGAGCATCAGCACTGTCTGTACGTAACCATTATTTTATTTAAAAAGCCTATCTTTGTAGAAAAAATCTAGAAATCTTCGTAAGATTTTTTGCAGAACTCTTAGAACTTGCAGCATTTTTTTTCTCCATGTTTCTTTGCACACTATTCTGCAAGGTTTTTATTTTCAGATCCATCTGCATAAATATATTATATCTATCTGCAGACAGTCCGCTGGTCAGCAACCTTTAGAAAAGCCTGCAAATTATAAAGGTTCCACAAATAATTATGCAGAAAATTCTGCAGGAATTCTTGCAAATATTTCTGTACACTATTTTTATAGGAATAGAAATTATGAACGTACATCGTATTTATTTTATTTCATGTACAGCTTTCTAGCATTAAAGAAATTGTTTACTTCAAAAAATGAGCATTTTTAACAAATATGGTAAGTGCTTCTTATTTCAAAGACTATCGCGTTTCATTTTTCTAAATACATTTTGAAAGTTTTTAAATATTCATTCATCATAAAAAAACATAATTTTGTTTTGTTATTATAAAGAATATATGCATTTGAAATTCTTGCTTTGGAGAGAAAGACTCTCCGTCGTAAGGAAAAGTCTTTTAAAAAATAATAATACGTCATACATAAAGTATAAGAAAGTTTTCAAGAAGTACTTTTTTTGGTAAGGAGTGTACAAGATACTCTAAACATTATAAATAAAAAATAAATTATTCGGGAAGTAAGGTGCTGTTAGAGTCATCTCAAATATCTATACGCTGTAAACGCTAGAGCGTTTCTCTGAATATTCTGCGAATATTTCTCGAACATTTATCGATATGTTTTAGTTGTGTGCATTTGCAGAATATTTTTTTTATTCATGACAAATGATGCCTCTTGAAAATTAAACAATTTTGTAAAAAGCATCGAAGCAATCTTTTTAAAATAATTGTTATAACGATAAGAATATAACATAATTCTAACTCCGAACTTTCATAAAAAGAACATCAGTAATAATTCAACAGCAACAGGCTACCAAAAGTTCCAATTACAAAATACCTCCCCTCCTCCCCACCGCCGTGCCCTCGAGATCACTACACCGCTCGCGATGCACCCATATCGGCACTCTCGTACTCGCATATTACTCGGCCTCGGCATTGCCCCAACGGTAACATTGGCGGTCGATTTCCATAATTTCGCGCACACGCTTATACTTGCGCCGCGAAGGATCACCATGTGCGATGCACATTGGCTGTATGGGATATATAAGAGGGCACACGCGCCGGGCGTATAATTCGCGGTGTTTGTTGCGGCAGCAGCACGCGCCGCGGTACGGCAGCGGCCTATATATCGCGCTTTCATCGATGCTCGATCGTCAGTTCGACTTTTTCACTTCTTTTTTTGAGTGAGAGAGAGAGAGAGAGACCCGCAATTCGTTTATTATATCCCGTTTCCTCCTTGCCTGCTTCCTTCTTCGTTTTTTTTTGTTGCATATGCACCGTTTTGGAGATGCGTCTTCTTTTGTGTTCGCTCTTTAGATGCGGGGAATTATGTTTCGTTTTGGAGGATGCATGGAGGGTGGGGTGTTATTACGGGTGTTGCGCAATGAACGTTATGGAGCAGGAAGTATTTTTGTAATTTTGCGCAGAGTTGTGATGAAATTCTTGTGTGGTTTTGCGCGCGTAGCTATGATGGAAGATGCGTAAGATGCTGTTGTTCATTGTTGTGTGGTGGAAAATTATTAAGTGCACGTGGCAGTGTTCAAACGACAATAACATTCATAGCGTAAGTAATCAGAGTGTAATCATTTGTTTAAATATTTTATCAAATCTTACGCAAGTTATTTTTATTTTGTTATTATGTATGTGTAGAATGTTTTTATGTCTTATGTGTTGTGTTTATGTCTGCGAAGGTGTTTATCAAGTTAGTTTTAAAGGTTGGATTGATTGCTTGGATGACAAGTTGGAAACGGTAAAAAATATTGTTTCTGTAATACAATGTTTCCCCAAATGACGTCTTTATGATTATATAAATAATAATAAGAACTTTCTCCTTTTTACCATTTTTGGATTCGATATATGTAATCAATCAAATAACAAACAAGGTAAATTTTGACAATATGGACTTAATAAGAGCGGTTGGTTCTCTGAATAATTGCAATACCAAACATCAACAAGATCTTAATTTAAACAAGTATGCTTTTAAGATTAATTATTGTAAACAGATACAAAAAACTCGGTTATACTCAATTTATTTGAAATCGTATGTATATTAAGTATACTTCTGGTTTTTAAAAAGATAAATATTAATTTTCTATAATATCCTTTCAAAGTATGTCAAAGTCATGCATTCATATTATTATAGTTAATGTCTTCTAAGATTATTTCAAATATAAGTTATAACAATGCATAACTAGAAAACTCGGTTCTCTACAAATTTGCTATTCAGAATGAATTCAAAATATAACATTCTTTACGAAATACATAAAAAGGACAATCCGCAATAATCTATCCTTCTCCGAAATCTGTAATCATAACTGTTCCCTCGTCACATAACTACACAATAAACAACAACGAAACACACACCCATTAGTAAACGCGATTCGCACTCGAGAAATCATCAGCACTCACCTTGCGCATCGCAATTTGTATATACCGCGTGCAGATTTTTCGTCATTATAACGAGGAACCGCGCTCTCGCAAACAAAAAAAAAGAAGACGTGTTCTCCCTTCCCTCCGTCACCTCCGTACTCTCATTAACGAAGTGTAGGTATACATTATACGCAAAAATGAAGAGCACAAAGAGAGAGAAAGAGGTCCGACGATAATTATAACAAGATAAGGAAGAAAAGGACTGCGGCACAGTGCAGCGCCGTTGACAACTCGCGAAGTCGATCGCAAGGTCGCGATAAGCCGCGAATTTACGATATTGCACCGCGTTAAATATATTTCGCGAGGCAAAACTCGCGCTACCGCTCGTAATCATCGTATACACGTATGTACATACACACAAATATGTGTGCATATTATACACGCGTGCGCATGACTATGGACTAGCGGTAAAAAACGGACGCGCGTGGCCCGGCAGCAGCAGCAGCTGTTGCCTGGTGTTGCGGTGCGTCGTTAATCGTTTGCTTTTTCAGGGCGCCAACAGCGCAGTATAACTGTCGTAAAAGAGCGATATTCGCGCGCCGTATATACGTATGTATGTATTCATTGTATATAAACGTGTGTGGATTTTGGTTTTTTACGTAAACCGAGGAGATGTTTCGAGATTCTTTTTATTGGGCTGTATATTAATTGGGAGACGTCGATGTTGGAGAAGAGCGGCCGTGCAGTGAGCACTTAACAAATTTTTGATTAATTGCGTAGTTATGGTGGGTCGTGGTTGACTGTTTTTGAAACTTTTTAATTTTATCGGACAGCTCGTTTGTGTATTATGCACATTTTAAGTCTAATTAGCGAGGTGGATTATTTAATTTGTTTGGCGGATGTAATTTGTTAAGTGATGTCCGACACAACTGCAATGTTACTACTGAAAATGTATAAATTATTTAAGTTGTGTGCGTTTGTTATGCATCCACTGTACGGTAGGTTAATTTTATATACATAAGTTAATTATTCGATGGATGTCTGAATAAAATAGAGTAGATTTATCAATTTAGAGTAAGACTACGAAGATAAATGAATATCTTTTAAGCACGTAAAATTAAAACTGCACAAAATGAAGGTACGAAAGAGTAAGATACACTGATAGTATTTGATTGATTAGCCTATAAAATAAAATACTAATTTTATGTTTTATATATCATTTACATGTAAAAGTATTTTTTACGAGGAAACAGCTGCATTGGTTCATCCATAATAATAAATTTTTTTCAAACCGATTCGAATTTTCACTTATCTTGTCATCTTGTCAAGCTAATTTTTATTTATTAAGTCGTTTAAGGCTTTCACGATCGCATTTGCAGGTATACATCCAAACGATTTTCTCGTAATTAAGGTAACCTATAATATAGTTTTTGAATTTGTATATACCAGCTAAAGAGCTTCTATAATTTAAATAATATAGCCTATTAAAGAAGGATACGTAATGAAATGGAAAAAAATTATTTCAACCAAATCGTGACGTCAGAAGCGTAAACATTGTCAATTTAAAAAAAATTCTACTTATACAATAGAATTTTCTTTATTATTTTCAATCAATTTTAATATTTCGGTATTTATTTTCTTCTTTAAACATTTCAGTATAAATTCACCGTTAAAAAATTATATATTAATTTAACTTTCAGGAGAAAAGATTAATTGTTTATAAGTTTTTACATAGAAAACATATTTATATATAAACAAATACTCTTTTCTCCTTAAGGATAAAAAAAATATATAATTTTTAAACGATGAATTAGTAGAAAAATGTTTAAAGAAGAATATAAGCCCCAAAATATTAAAATTGATTGAAAAATAAAGAAAGAGTCCTTGGTCATCAAGTCAGAGAATCTAATTGAATCTAGATTCGATTTGATTAGATCGAGCAAAGATCACATGTGTTTTAAGAATATGTGCACACCGTTCACATATTTTCATTATGAAGTTCTAAAAAAATTAATTTTGCTTCGCTAAAATAGCTACTCTTTAAAAAGCTTGATATATTCTTCAAATCCACTTTATTTCCTATAAAAAAATTTCCTAAAATTTGATTTTAATCGACATTTTTTGTACATAAAAATAGTTTCTACCATTTTTGAATTTACTTGTTTATACAAAATTTTAGTAAAGTTTTCTTTTCATCGATGGAAAGGTTGTTTCTCTTTATCGGTAGCCTCAGCTCCGACCTTTCCTCCACGGATTATCATCCCCTCATTATGGGTTGTAAAATACGAAGACGGTCTTCAAATTTTTTTTCACCATGATTTTTCCCGAGTAAATTTTTTCCAGCTACACTTCGCCTATCAACGGTTTGGTGGGGGACACATAGTATACAGAATATGCACCGGGCCGTGGGCCAACTTCAGTTTGTCGATCTGGACGACATCGTTTAGGACGAAACTCAACACACTTCGAGCAGTGATTTCTGAGGTTCTGTTTCACCGCCAAATGTAGAGAATCGTTCAATATTTGGAAATCTGGAAGTAGGAATAAACGATTGTTTATTATTATTTAGACAGAGAAGTTTTTAAGTTGAACGAATGGTAGAATATATTCTAAACAATATATTGGGAAGTGTATATACTGTACAATGTACCCGCGGAAAAATAGAAACAGTGGCCGACACGTTGCTGCAGCTGTGGGCAACATGTGAGCCATGTATTGAATAATCCACTGCCAATACATTGCCATCATATGGCCACAGTGATTTATCCACTTATGTGATATAAGTGGCCCACACGTTGGTAGTGTTTACCCCATATTGCTCATATATTTGCCAACATATTGTCACAATTCACCCATGTGTAGGGCATAGATGACCACGCGTTGGATACAGTTGGTTCACATGTTGAAAAGAGATGTCTAATATATACCCAACCACCCGCCAACGTATCAACGCCAACCAACCTATATGCACACACACCCACGTATCCACGCATATATCAACGCCCTTTACGTAGACTAGCACATTTCAGATTTATCAAAAACACCTAGTTCTTGTCAGGAATCTCTTACGCAAATTAGCGATTTTCAGAGTTTTAGACAAAAACTATAATTCTCTTCGAAATTCTCTGAATAATTTAATCTGAAAAGTGCTAGTCTACGTACGGGGCATGGGTGCATATATGTGGATTGGCGTGGATACGTCGGCGGGTCGTTGGGTATATATTAGACACCTTCTTTCAACATGCAAAGCGAATGGAAAATTGGATATTCCGAGCGTCTTGGTCTGAGCAGGAGGTAATGATTACCTCCCGCTCTCGAATTTCTTAGGTCTATAGGGTAAATACTTCTAACGCGTCAGACCAGACTGCCTATGTCGATACTTTTTTGAGAAAATGACAATATTTTCAAAGCTATACTAGTTGTCGGTATCTATTTTTGCAATATCGACGTATTGTTGGAATGTCCTTTGACATTGTATCGATTCTCATATTAGAATATGAGAAGAAATTATTATCTAAATTTTCATATTCTGAAGTACATGTTAACACATAAACCACTTTAATAAAAATAAACAACATTGTTATAAATAAAAATTCAACAGAATTTATCATCAAAAGGGGTAGCCACTTCAGTTCTGTATAATCTCATCATACCTATATCAAATCTTCAAACCCTATTTCAAGCGAATTGTTCATTTTACTCTGCACAGCAATAATTTTATCTATAAACTCTCGGCTTCGACGGAACCAAAATCAACAAAGCAACATATTTTTTTAGAGGGCACACCCGACTGGCTCCTCTTCTGGCATAACCCATCCTGGAACTGTTGATCACATTACCTCAGGATGGTGCAATTCCTGTGTCGTCCAGGCAAATCGCTGCCGCCTTGATTTGAAACAAATTATGTTTATAGTTTTAAATCTAACCCGTCGCATTTATACGCATATTCGAACCGGCGCATTTCATCTAACAAAGCAACATACAAAGCATTATTATTCAATTAAATTGATGAAAACAAATTATACATTTTTAATAAAAACGTCAAATCAAAAAAAAAATATCACCGGAGCCACCTCACAACGCACGCGCCATCCTCCCAACAAATAAACATTTCTCATCCGCCTCGCTCTCTTAATTCAACCTCGCAACAAATTAACAGACGAAAGCATTAATAACTCACATACACGCGCGTAAGACCGGTTTCCCCCCAGCCTGCCCAGCAACCGTCGCGCACATCTGCAATTCCAAAAATACGCCGTCCAACGTTACACCTCCCCTCTTTAAAGAAAAACAGAAAAACTCATCTACATCCCTCTCTCTCTCTTCTCTCATCGATCAAAATCCCAGCCAACGCGTCAATTATTCGCATACTTTCGCCTCCTCTCGGATACATCAAAAGTATGCCGCGCTCGCTGTAGATATGCTACCTATATACATGCATTTATATATAATACCGTCGGCCACGCGTCCCCGTGCATTAGCAAAAATTGGCGTCGGCGGTAGCTTGGCGCGCGCAACAAGTGCACATTACACGCGCGCGCGCGCACCACGCGAGGCACACACGCCGCACGTAAAGTCCCGTTTTTCCGGTTCTTTCATTCGCGGGCGCGGGCGCGCTTAAGGGCGGTCCTCGTCCTCGTCGCTGCGGTCGTGCAATCCCGGAAGCCCCCGCTGTAATACGCGCGGTGTATAAATATAGCTGCGCGCGCGCCGTGGACGATGCACAAAAGCGCGGGAGATTCGTCGACCGTTATATGCACGGGGGCAGCCGCGACCGGGAGCGCGGAGCGTTACAGTCATCCGGTTTTGGTGGTGAGCTGCTGTTGCTGCTTGCCAGATGACACGATGAGACTGCGCTCCTCTTCTTTACCCTCCTTTTCGTTCTCTCTCACTTTCTCTGCTCTGGCGCGCTCTTCTCCCCCCCCCCCTCTCTCTTTCTCTCTCTCTCTCTTCGTTTCTCTTTTGGAGAACGAGCGTATACCGGTGTGTACGTTATGTGCCGTGCTTCTGCCCTTCTTTATCTCTCTCTCTCTCTCTCTCTCCTGTGTCTCGCTTTTACGGTGGACGGGTGTAACTGTGTGTAGGAGACTTTTGAGGGAGAGTTGTCGACTTGGCTTTTTAATGTTACAGTTGTTATAGATCAATGTTTATTAATTATTATTATGGGATCAAAAACGTATAATAGGTTCTTTTTTATTTGGAAAGTTTACTTTTTATCGTGTTTGACAAATTGAGCTAGATTTCGATAGTAATTTTCTTAATAAACATTAGTTATATAATTGTTATAGAGGTGTTCGTAGTTGCAAAATACATGAAAAATTAGTAGATTTATTATTGTTTTCCTAAGTAGTAGCTGCTCCACGTATATAATTAGGATGTTTTTATTAAAACCTGTAATTATTCGCCAGATGACTTTTAACAAAAAATATTCACTTGTGTAGAGTATTTTGAATAATTTTTGTTATACTCGAAGGATATACTTAACCGAACTACCCTTGGAACTACCCTAGCTACTTATAACGTAAAAATTATAGGTTGATACTTTTATGTATACTAAATTATATATTTTTATCAGCATCATTTCCGATCTGTTAAATACATTTTTTTGCTACATATGCTTTATTCGTATACCGTAAAATTCTAAATGCAAGTCTAATCAGAATAGTATCACGTATAATAACACATCTTTTTAAATCTGCATGAAAGTTTAAGAATAAAAGAATCTTATATTTGATTTCATTAAAATTGAAAATTATCATAGTTTACAAAATAATTATTGATAAAATCAAGACATTTTGTCATTTAATAATAGTTAGAAAAGATAATTAGACCCGAATATCATTTGTTTATTTATGTATATATTTATTTTATTTATTTAATACACGGATCAAACTCCATTAAAAAAACAGTGATCATAGAACTGAGCAATAATGAAAAACGTATATTTTTGTAATCAATTGAAATAAAATAATTCAATATTAGCTAATGAACTTCACTTAGATTTTGGAACATTTCAAAAGAATATTGGTGCATGTTCGTAATTATCCAAAAGTGTTGAGGCTCTAAAAACGGAGAAAAATAATTTTTGTTTAGCCTTTCGATGACTCCAATCTCATTATACAGCTACTTAATATGTATAATACATATCAATTTTGAACAAATCATCAATAACACAGTTTGGAGCGTCCTCGTGATCACCGCTACAAACACACGTGCAAAATGAAAAAAAAAGTGCAACAAACAAACTAGAAAATCCCAAACAAACCTAAATTCAATCAAACGCAACAACTCCCGCTTACTCTCAAGCATAGGGCCCAAAGACGTCCCATAGAAATTAAATTACCTCCACCTCGGCTCTCCTTCGTCCGCACGTACTATACGTATATATGCGTACATACATTATTCGAGGCCGCCGCGTGGCCGGCACACGCGGCGGCGGCACACGGCGAGGCCCACCCAACGGGGGAAAGAGAGAGAGAGAGAGAGGGTCCGAGATATGGGGCCCCGGAGAGTCCGCAAGTGTTGTCAGTTCCGCTGAGTGCGCACCGGGCCTTCTCTCTCTTTCTCTCTCGTGCGCGCGCGTCAGTCGCGTGCCGATGCCGACCAACCGTTTCCCTCTCGCTGTATTCTCACTCTTTCTTTCTCCTTATGCGAGGAGAGTCTTCTTCTGCTCGCGGCTGCGTTTTATGTATCGCACTCCCGCTACTACTGCAAGGGAGTTTTCTGATGAATTAGGACCGCTGCTTATCCTATCTTCTTCTGAGATTTCTTTTGATCTTGAATAGTTTAATTGATTGATTTAATTATTATCATTATGTATTATTGATTTTATAAGATTTTTAGGCAATCAAGAAGCAGAAATATTCATTCAATATTATTAACTTTGCGATGATTTATGTTAAGAAAATACATATACTATGACTATCCATTAGGGCTGGGCGGATAGCACGGATTTTTTTAGTATCCGGATATGCGAAAAAAGAATAGTTGTAGAAAGAAATCCGGATAATCCGAACTATCCGGATAGTCTGGATAGTATCCATAATAATCATTAATTAATAACTTAAAATTAATTTTATTAGTCTATTAAAAAACAATAGTAGTCTTGCTGATCACTTTCTAATCCAGCGCTGTGTTTGAAATCCTTCAATGATATGATCTTCAGATACAATTCAAAATCTGTATTTTCATAGCACTTGAAGAATTCTACCAAAAATTTAACGTTTTCTGCACGCAAATCCTTTCAGGAGCGTATAGGTATGGACATTTTAATTCACGAAGTGACTTGCAGCACAACATAGAATAAGTAAACTGATGGACGAATTCTAATGAAATGGTGAATTTTGTCATCTCCAAGATGGAGCAGTGCACAGAAATCTCGAAGAACGAGATTCGAATTAATGTACATTTTGTTTGGTCTTTTTTGTTTTTATCAGCGGCTGAAAGGTAAAGTGTGCATACGCGGTGTATCTTATCTGGCGTAACGTACGAAGAATATCTAATGAGAACTTAATTTGATTCATTTATACACGCGTGCCACGGTAAGCATTACTTTTCGCACTGATGTGTGCGCATAGATTATGTTTGTAGATTTTGAGAGATTGTCATATGTTTATTATGAATGCGTTATGTATATTTTTAACGGACATTTTACTTATTCGATTAAATATTAGTCCTCTACTTAATTTTCTTCATTTTGATGTTATCCATGATCGAGAGAAATAGGGAGCTAGAATCATTGTTTGAGATGCGCTAAAACAACGCAGATCGAACATAATCTCAAGTTGTTATAATCTGAAACCTCACAAAAAGAGAAAACAGCCTTTTAATTTAGATAGAATCAGTGTGCGTTTCAATAGATTCTACTTCTTATTATCTCATTTTGTTTCTCATAAATATCACGTAACATTGATTTCATTGTATTAATAAGGCTTTATGAACTTGATATTCAGATTACTTAAATCGTCGTAAATAACTGTGATATCGGACAAAATATTTCGATTTAAATCGTACATATCTAATTGTAAGTAGTAACAGTCAATTAACTAGAGACGCGTATATGAATGAGTGCGGATCGTACTACTTACAATACGTTGTACATGCACATTGCTCAGTAAGTAGTAAGACTAAAGGGTCAGACATATGCCTGCGGTAATTACACATACCCTTTCCATTGCATTTCACAAACTTTAATTGGCTTTTTTATAACGTCATTCCTCAGTAGAAATGACGGGGTTGACTCATTACGAATGATTACGACGTATATCTCGTGCTTTGTTAATTTATAGTCATACCTCCGGACATACAAAATCATACGCGGAATTGGATGGTCATAATTCGATCGCTAATTAATAAGTTATGTATCTTTAATTAGATAAAGTACATCAAATTTAATAGTGCATATTCTATGGAACAATCAAGCATAACTGGTACATTACGTTAAATAAAATATTTATCTATATATTGTAAATTGTTATATTGCTTTTTGTTAAATATTATCAATAATTCGATATATATAAAAATTCAGACATGGGCACATACATTTATCTAAATATGAATCCAGATAAATATATAGATAAAGAAATATCTTTATTATAACAATATCTGTAAAGTATAAGAACTCTTAAGTTAAGAACTATAAAGTTGACTAAAATAAAGGTCAGGAAAACATGGTAATGTAAAAAATAATTTTATCTATATAGAGTTTTTTTTATTTAGATCTTGATTTATCTAGATAAATGATCTTTTTTACAATATTATCGAGGAGTTTAATTTTATCAAAAGTAATTAAAAAGTATTTTCAAAACCTTTAGTTACTTCCACACAAACAATATAACGATAATCTAAAATTTTAGATAATCAATTATTCTTCATCGTTGTATTTTTCAAGGATAAGCATTTTGCCTATTACCGTTTCCAGCAAAGTACAGGCACGAAATCAAGTAAGACTTACAAAATCCTTCTCCAATACCAAAGACTAACATTATTATCCAATTTACCCGTAAAACCCCGAGCGCAAAAGGCGCATCGGCCAAAAACACGAAATGCCTCTCCTCGCACATACACACCCCTCAATCATGGGCATCGTTACGCCGCCACTGCAGCACTCTCGCCGATCGGAAATTCCGGCTGCATCGGGCCTACATATACGCCTTTATACATCGAGCGCGCCAAGACCTTAAACACACGCCTCGAGCCCTTAAATTGAAATCTCATACGTCGATTGGACGATCTCTCGTGCCGCATAAAAGAGATTTAGATCGCATATACCCCAATGTATATAAAACACTCGGCCGCACTGTATACCCAAAGAAACGTCAAGAGCCGTTTGCGCCGATTTTTTTACAGCCTCGTACGTACGCATAAACAACGCCAGCCGCAAAAATGCACCAATCATACACGCGTACATGTAAACGAAAGCTCTTTAAAAGCGCGTCGCGAGAGCGCCGCAGATGCGGAGAAGATTAATGCGACAATCGATGCTCGTACTTTTCTTTTCTTTTTCTTTGTATATATATATATACAGCAGCCGCGCAATGTAATTTCGCTCTCTTCCTCCTCTCATTGCAATCTGCAAGCTGTGCCAGCAGCAGCAGCCGGTGACATGTGCGGCGTGTAGGTATACGCGTGGCGGTGCGCGCCGGCCTGAATATTTTTCGCGATGTCAATTCTTCATTAAACGGCCACAATTACGCGTGCACGCGCGCGCGTTGAATTAATGCCGGCGTGCGTCAGGTGAGAGCGACTCTGGCGAGTGTCTTTTCTTTCTTGCGTCCTCTCCTGTCTCTTTATGCCTTCTGTGTGTGCGCGCGTGTGTGTGCGTGTGTGTGTGTGTGTTAGGGGGGAGCGGGGCATTATGCGCACTTGAAATTAACAAAGGTTTATACTGTAAAAACTTGATTTGGGATGTAAGGGTTCGTTAAAGAGCAATAGCAGAAATGGCAGACACTCGTAGATGCACACAAACCTGCGCGTACATGCACGCACGTACGCACACACGCACACACAAAATAACAATTTATAAGTTATTAAGTATAGAGATATTCATTTTACTTCATAAATCTTCTTTTCTCTTTCTTCCTTAATAATCTTATGATTTTATCTTTTTGTACAGTGCAAATATTATTCATCCTTCAGCCGTACGTTTCTCTTAAAGATTAATTTTTGAAAAACTTTATATGTAAGGGGTATTTGGGTCGCTGATTACGAAAATCAAGTCAGATTTTATTTAAACAAAATTTATTTATCCTACTTATATTTGCGTTTATATATCCCTACGTTATCTTACTACGTAAAAAAAATTTGGAGTAAAATAGTAAAACGCAAATGTAGCTAAATCGTGAAAATCCGTTGTATAGAAAAGGTGTATCATATAATATATGATCATATTATGATACACTATGACTCAAAGGGTTGAGAGATATAGATAATTATTTAGATAGAATAATTTTTAACGATTTATATGGGTGTTCATTTTACATCACACTTTTAGAGGTGAGCCAAAACGAACACTTCTAGAACGATTTTTTTGCAATTGAATATATTTAATATTTTTTGTTAGTCAGAATTAATTTGATTCCTTGATTCCATGCAGATCACTTATTTTGAAATTATAAAATATTTATGTAATGATTACTTTTATTCTAAATGAGATTTAATATTTTCAAAACTCGAAATGTTAAGTTTGCTTCAGCAATGCTCATTTTGCCCCGTTCACCCATCCACGTAAGTTTAGTTAAGAGGGAGCTGAGCGACTTGATCGCGAGATTGCGATCGCGATGCGCTTGTACGGAAAGGGGCGGGATTGCGATTGCGTTGTATATGTATATGTATGCATTTGTTGTACTTCTGACGCGGTGTCTTGCGTTATTACGAGGAGAGGATCTGTGAAGGACGAATACTGATGGACGGCTGCGCGTGGACGATTTTTTTGTGTATGTAGCCTGAGGAATCGATTATTCGCGTGTGTAAGTGCGCGGTACTGTATGGTACAAGGTGTCTCGATATATGGTAATTGGTGACAAATGTTATGCGGTTGCTTTCATTTTTCTTTGTCTTTGTGCGTTTTTTGTTGGCGGTAATGATATGTTGTTGCAGTGTCCGTAATTGACTTTGTACAGTTGCCGTTGCGGTATACTTTGCCATATGCAAGAGTAACCTGTAATGTTATTCAGTTTGAAGATTTTATAATTTTCGCTTTCCAGTGAAAATTTTAATTAGTTTTATTCTAATAGTTGCCGATTTATTGTCCTTGCAGGAATCGAGTACACATCAGCTGTTCAGAACTATAATAGAACAAGTTCATTTTTGCAATAGAGTTCAAATAGATCAATTCAATATTTACATAATTCATTAACAATTTACTACTAAATAAATCTACTACTATCGAGTTTAATTATAAGGTTTATTACCATTTTATTCACTTTAATTAGAGATTTTAAAATGTCTGTAAAAAATCTTCTACGAGTGTAAATCGAAAAAAGAAAACACAACAACTAAAACCAAGACTGACCACGCTAAAACTAAAAGCGTAATTTCATGATGGTATTGACCTAGGTTTTTATTTTTTGGTTTCATTTTGTTCTCTTGGAGTGATGTTAAGAAGAGAATTTTGAACGTAAAATTAAAAGTAAAATTTCTTAACCTCAACAGATACTCTTTCCTAGTCGATTGTAACGATTAATTGCATTATTCATAATGGAATTTAAACGACTGAAAATAATATATTTTGCTTGGTAAACATTAACGACAGTTGCAAATTTAGTAATAAAAATACTGTGTGTGCCTAAATCTAATGCATGTACCTTAAAGTACGTAAATAAGCTACAATTTTATGTACCGTATGTTTTTTTGTTCGCTCATAGTACGCTGAGAAAAGAGTGTTTTCACCTACATGGTAATGTACAAGGAATTTTCTTAATTTTGAAGGCTTTGTCGTCATGACCATTTTCAAACTAGTGCATTTTTAAGCCTTTTAAGAACTAGTTTTGCTATTAATAAGTGTAAGTTCGGGTATTTTTAGGCTGATTAGGGTTTTTTGGTTACATATTTTAAGAAGAATATGGTAAACTTCTTCTTAAATATCACGGAAATAGAATCTCGAGTGGACGGCATCATCAATGGATAAGTATACTAGACTTCCACCTATCATACACAACACTTATCTACATAAAAAATCCCGACTCCCAATCTCAAGCACCACTCCATACCACAAAGACAAGACTCCCCATCATCTCCCAAACACCTTGTCTTACACCCACCCAGCAAACACCGTGCATGCACAACCAGTAGTAAAAGTCCCTGGTTCATTACTCCTCTCCTCTCTCAACGATTGAAATCCACCGCTCAAGCTAAAAAAAAACCCCACTCCAAAAACACAAACTCTTCGTACAATTGACTCCTCTCTCCCTCTCTTTGTCTCTAAGGTTTCAAAGTCCGCGCGTCACCCCGCAACGGTTTCACGCTTGGCCGCGGCACACGCACGAGAATCGCGGTGCGCGGTGCTTCATTTAATCAGCCCGGGCGTGCGCGTAAGTACAAGAGAGGCGCGTGCACGGCGGCCCCCGTACATCCAACAAAAAGCCAACGCTCCCCCACTCCTTTTTGATGCACGCTGCGTATGATGTATCGTACACCCCGAGCGCGCATCGCACGCGTAGACGAGCGCGTTACACGCACCGTAGAGTCGGAGACCAGGTGTTGCGAGAGCTGCTGCTGCTGTTCGGCTTTGGAATCGGCCAACGGCACCTTTCTCCCTCTCTGCCCGGTCTTCCTGTACGGACCGATGGAGTCTCGCTTTGACTTTTATCGTTAAGTTATTATTTTCCTAATTAAATAAACCAACCTTAATTTCCTTTAAAGAAGTAAGAGAAATATACTCTATCCACTTGATGTACTCAGTACAGGTTTATAATTATTGTACGAGCTTTGTTCAAGGTTGAGAGTTAAAGCGAGTCTCGGTTGATCGGTATACGAGGACAAGACATCTGTCTTCTTCGCTCTTTTCGGCGCTGACTTTTCGGAGCCCATGTGTGTGTATGTGTGTGTATACGCGGTGGAGGTTGAAAAAACCTCTCCAGCGGACCGGAGCGCATGCAGCGCGTGTTGTGAATTAAAAGTCCGATTGGCGCTGTTGTGGGGCGGTGAAGAGCGTAGCACACACACACCCCCGTGTAACGATTCAAGAGGCTAACGCTCTCTCTTTCTCTCTCGGCGCAGTATGCGCGGGATCATAAGTGGGTGTGCGCGCACCGTTAGACTATATAGAGGATAGAATGGGATTAGAGCGGAGTGGAGAGCGTTTGACGATGCGCTTTTGGGGGAGGTGCTGAATGAAGTGTCGAGAGAGACGAAGAAAGAGAGAGAGAGGGGAGGAAAAGTTCATTAATTTTTGATGGGCTGTTTGAGAGAGGGGGTGATGCTTTTGGGCTTTCAATTGTAAGGAGAGTTTTCTTTTGATTGGTTTTAAAATCAATGTGGAAAGATTGATTAGTAAGAAGAATTGTTTGCTTTGATGTCTTTTCTACTTCTGCTGATTTGAACAATGAGGATTTTATTCATGAAAATTTTATTTTGTGGATGAACTTCTACATACATGAAGATTTTAGAAGTTTAAGTATAAGGTAATATTGGGTTAGGATTGGACTACAATTGAGCTAGATTTGGAATTCCAGATAGAATGCCAGCCGGAAATCTCAAAACGAGGTCGAAGTTCATGTAAAATCTTCAATTAAAAATTAATAAGACCTAAATTTTCAACTGCAAATAGACTTGTAATAAATTTCTAACGAAATCTAGCCGATATCCAGTTTAAATGAGGTGGAATTCAGCTGGAATCCAGGTGAAAATGCATCTAAAGTTTTTCAACAGGGATGAAGAAGTTTAATCAGCAATTTTATTATTTGGGCTTACGTTCATCAAAATGATAAAGGTGCTTAACATCAATGTTTCGGCTTCGAATTATTATTTTTATTAATACTAATCACGGGAAAAAATGAATGTAGCCTATTCTCAAACTGGAATTTCAAAATCATGGTTCATGAAAACATACTTCTGAAATGCAATCAATCTTTTAGTGATTATACTAAACTAAACATATTGCCTACAGAGTGTAAATGGTTATGGTGGATTGCAAGGACACTGATTTCGAATTTGTGATCATGGTTGCAAAAATAATTTGTTCAAACAATTTTGTAACAATTTGTTCTAACAGAAAAGCGTCTTTATAAACAGAACTTATGAAATACGTATTTCTTAACTACAACGAAGAAATACGACTTTATGAATTGGATGCATTGAAATATTTAAAATTTAATGAAATCGTATCAATCTCGTGCAATGTAACCTTTATTGACAGTCAGATGTTCCATTTTGTGATATATTTTTATTATTCTTTTGTCTGACACAAGTAGCACAACAGCTGAAGCTTCAAATAGGCTTCAGCGTAAAAAGTTATCGTTTAAAAGTACTTTTATTAACATAAACCAAATCATCAGTATTGACGTCAATGCCAGTATTAAAGGATCCCCCTACGCATTCATTAAAATATAAAGTCTTACCTTTCACAATCTGCCAAATCTCTTTTAAATATACAACCTATTGACTACATCATTACTATTCGCAATACATTCATACCCCCGAAACTAAATGTCATCGCCAACAAAATGCTAAACTACCCAGTCGCAAAAGCAATAAAAGAAAAAACCTTTCGCACGCGCTAAACAAATTTCTCTTCCAACCTGCACCCCGAGAGCCCCTAAAACCGCACCCGCACTCTCTTTCGCTCTCTAAAAAACAAAAGCAACCAAACCGCTCTCTAGTAGCACCCATCCACCAGCTTACACCATCCAAAGCAATTTGCGAGGCAAAAAAGTGTGCGCTCACATACGCGCCGCGCACCTCGGTCCCGCTCGTAAATCAAGCGCGCCCCGAAACTAGACGCATATCTACACGCGACGCTCGCGCGCGTGCGCGGGAGTTGAAAGCGAAGAGAGCGAACAACCGAACCGCGAGAGGCAGGAAATAGCGCGGCGGCGGCGCATGCAAAAAAGAAAAAAAAGACTCGTGTGTGTCTCTCTTGCGGCATCGTGCGGCGATGTATTATTCAGCAGGGCACCGCGAGCGATTTTTGAAGGGGCTGGTTGCGGCAGCTATAGACAGTCGCGTGCAGTGCAGTGCACCTAAGCAGCTGCGTCTCTGCTGGTGCTGGTGGCTTCTCTCTTCTTCGTCTTCTTTAACCGTCCCGCGGCGTGTGTGTGTGTGTGTGTGTTGTCTCTCGCGCGGGCGGTCGGGGCCCGAAGTGTGGTATATATATAGAGAGAAAGAGCGAGGTAGGTGCCCGCAGTGAATGACCGCTGTTGTATAGGGGTCTTGGTTTTGCTGGCTTTTTTGAAAGAGAGGGGGGGAAGGAGTTTTTCTTGGAGAAATTTGGTATCGGAGAGGGGAATCTGGTTTTTGGAGGGATTTGGGATGATTTAATCAGTGCTGGGGCACACCTTTCTTTTGGATCATGAGGGAGTTGGGATGGGGATTGTTTGTTTAATTCGATAAGGTTGAGGAGAATTTGAAATGGAAGGATAGGTCTTTATCTACTGATTTTGTTGATTCGCTGTGACGAATTGAATATAGACATAATCGACGATTCGGCATCGATTAAGTAAATGTTGTTGTACTGACATTAATTTATGAAACGAAACTGGAGGTTTATTATTTTCGTTGGGAGTACTCATAATTGGGATAAAAAATCAAAGCCAATTTTAAATTTTGTTCGAATTTACAAAAAAATTCAGAAAGTTTAATGTTTGCCAATACTTTCTTATGAAATTAGATCTTATGTATGACTTCAAATGATATTACATCACAAGCTACTTACACAAGGAGAGTGTTAGACCTCCGGGAAACGGATTTCGCTAAAACTTCAGGGATGGTTTTCCGGTACCTAAAAATGAAGCTTATATAGCCCCGTAGTTTTATCTAATGAGCCTCTATATAATAGATACAGCATATTTGATGAACATTGTTAGTATATCTATCAGAAAACTATTTGTAAATTTTCAGCCAAATTCGTTTACTGAAGGTCTAACACTCTCCTTGTTAGTCCGCTATATCTACTTTAATTATATTAAGGTATTACAAAAATGAAAAGCTTTACTAAGAAAGATAACTATGATCTATAAGAATGTACTGTTAGATAAAACTAATATTAAATTTGAATTCAGACCAGTGGTCAAATGTACTTATCAATAATTGAGATACTACCTATGTTCCTTTATTTTCTCATACCGTAATAACTCATAACGATACATCTTTCCAGTAACATAAATCATACATTTTCATACCGAATTCAATATCCAGAGCGATCGTACTTTTTTCGGCGATGCCACTGCAGACGTTGCCATCAGCGCAAAAAGGGGTTTATCGGTCATATGCGATCGCATATTTTTGCGACCGCTTCGTGCACTCGCTATACCTGCGCGAGATCCTCCGCTACCACGTACATTTCAATAACTGATATTTTTGCATAACCGTTAGCCGGTAATTCATGAATCAAAAGCCGAAATCAGATAATTCAGCTCTCGACATCTGAATACCACCGTACCTCCGAAGTTTCTCTTCCTCCGGTAAATATACACCTGACATCTCGTTGATATTCTATACTATCTCCTGCAGTAATAACATCTAATCCCGCCCTAAAATTATTACACATCCACCAACGAATGCATACAAATACAAACACACAGCAAAAATGCCAAGTTCTCAATTTGTCTCTCTCCTCCTTCTCTCATTCCCTCGCCTTCTGTTTCAACCTCTCATCTACTCCATCTCATTACCTCCTCTTATATTCTCCACATCTCTCTCCCTCCCACCTTCAGCCTCACGAAGAGGAGAGAGCACTTGGAAAAGTCGTTAAAAGCTCTACTCCGCTCGGCTCCGAGTCCCTGTATATACTCGTAAACTGCCACCGCGCCACTGCTATGCGCGCGCGCGTTAACAGCCTGCTGGACGAAAGGAAAGGAAGAAGAAGAAGAAGAGGGAGCGGTAGCGCGCGGCGAGGGAAAAAGACAGAGAGAGGGCACAACACGGTGGCGCGTGCCACGGCGCGTGCCTCGGGCGAGTATAATATAAGCGAGAGCCTCCGCTTCTTCCCTTTTCTCTTTTTCTTTTTACGGAGAGCTGTCGTGCACGCCTGCACACGCAAACCCATATGCGCCTGTGGATTGCGTATGCCTACTGGGCACTTTGCGACATTCTAAGCTGCTTCGCTTTTCTTCTTTTTTTTTTGTTTTTGTTAGGTTCCTTTGGTTGGAGGGACTTGTGGGGGATGCAAGGGTTAATCGGAAGGGATAAAAATGCCAATTGGGAGGGTTTATTGGTGGTGTACTCTGGGTTGCGTTGGAATTTTGGGAGGGGAGGAGGGGTTAGTCTTGAAAAGTGGAGGTTTTTTATGGATATTCGAGGGATAATTAATTAGAAATTGGTTTTAAGGCTGCGCTGGGTGTATAATTTGTGTGAAATGTTAATTTTTTTAGTTAAATAGGTAGATTACTGTACAAAATGACATTAATTTTTAAGTTCGTGAAATAATAGAAGTGCTTTACTGAACAATATAAGCCATATTAAAGATTAAACCAATAGAAAATAGGTTTCATTGTTTTTCATGATTCTAATATATTCATCATTTTTTATAGTTATTTGCAAATATTTTCAGCGACGTTTAGTTGTGCCGTGTGTCTGCATATACGGTGACTTATGTGCTGGGGATTTTCACATTCTAAGCTCTAAAGGTCTCTTTCTTTGGTTTTAGTTTTGTAGGAGGTACAAGGGTTAATCGTAAGGAATAAAAATATCAATTGAGTTTTTATGATGGTACCCTCAATTTTCTTTAGATTATTTTGTGTGATATTTTTGACAGTAGGTTTTTTATGAATTTTAGAATGATAATAAAATCAATTAAATAATTTGAATTTATGACTTAAGAGAAACAGCTTGTGAACAACAATGTTAAAAAGATGCATATAATTAAGTACGAAATGAAATATACATTGTAATATTACTTTTATATCACGCGTATAAATCAAAGTAGCTTTATAAGTGCAGATTGACAGCGTAAATAGTTTTTCGTCGGACTAGTCCGCACACTTGTTCTACTGAATTTATTAAAAATTAAAGTGATGATAAACACTCCGTTTTACTGACAAATACGGGTACACACTTTTTTCATTTAATTCTTAATTTTGAGAAATTATCTCTCTGAAAGGTTGTTGTTCTTGGTTGAGGCAACGACATTTCAAAAAGATATTTATTCAAAATTGAAAATTAAATGACTTTGACCGGTGGGTTTAGCATCATCTTAATTGCATTTTGTTTATAATTTACAGAACTATATGTACTTTTTTGTACATTGTTGAAGACTATTTGTTTCAAAAAGTTTTACAATCCGCTATGATTGACTGTTTTATAAAGATGCTGTTATTTTTATTTTTCCAAAAAAAAACAGCTATTATTTGAATTTCAAAAATCTGAATATTTATATTATATAAGACTTTTTTGGATTGATTATAAAATATACATCGTATAATTATTGCGTTAAATTATAAAAAAAAAGGAAAAAACGTGTATAATACGTAGAAACTAGATAGAGAATATAAAAATATCGCTTTGTTTGATGCATCGTCTTTCAATATCCTATACGTTCACTAAAATTCTTACATTAACAAATAGTATATTATGACACTGTTGTGGGAGATGGTTTTCTACCTTGATCGAGAATATACTCGCTTCGCTCGTGCGAAAATCGAGCAAGGTAGAAAAACACCTCCCACAACAGTCTCATACGATATTTTATAGCACAACAACCTCAAAATCGACAATAAAGTTGGCATTTTGAGGTTAGAGTGCTATAAAATAAATAATAAATACAAATTTTCAATATATTTCATATTTCATATTTTAGTTTCGAGAAGTACGTTTCTTTTATGCAGAAAAAAGAAAAAAGAAAATTGATAAATAATAAAGCGTGAAATTAAGAGACCCCGTGTCTAAATAGCTTTCGGCTACGATGAGGCTCACCCCACGAGCATATAAGAGCAAAACTTATTTAACGTGGGTGTATCAAACAAAGCAAATTTATTGATTTTCCAGGACTGAACCCATGATTCGGAAGATTTAACACGTGTTCTTGAAATAAACAGATGAAACTACTATATATCATCCTGACTGTAATAAAGGAAGCCTTTAACGGAAGCTATAATCAAAGTAGCATCTGAGTACACAATTTTAAAGCTCTTTCATTGTACTTCGAGTACTTTTGTTACTTTATCATAATGAAGTTTATTGATTTTAAATAAATTTTATGATGACTCCTTGGTACAATTTGTAAAATTTATAATTTCTATTTTAGTAAGCTATATTTAGCTAAAAAGATATACTTACAATATTTTCTTTAAAAACTACTAAGAATATTATACTTTTAATAATTGTCTTTATAAATAAAATGATAGTATGAATTTACAAAAGTTAAAAGCGACTTCTTGTTTGAAATATCTTAAAAGAATATATTCAAAGATTTATCATTCAGATTTTCAATGTGGTTTGAACAAGGATCATTTTGAAGATTGAGAAATCGATTCGCCATAAAACAGTTTTATGTATTTTATTAATACTATAAAATAAATACATTTACTAATAATTTACCAATATTATATAATTTGATTCAAGTCTTCTAGAATCAACGTATCTTAATAATAACATTGCTATTTGTTAAAAAAAGCGTTGAAATATAACCTAATAAATTTGACTCTAGTGATCTCCCTGAACCAGAGTCAAATTTATTCATTACTTTACCTATGAACAATAAATTCATCATCCAATAAAATTGAAATATAACTTTGCATATAAAACAAAAAAAGAATATAATTTTGTTGTATTTTTCTTCGAAAATCTACAAAGAGCATTAAGAAAAAAAGTAATTTTTGGAAATCATCAAAAAAGAAAAGAGGAAACTAAAAATTAATATCTGAATAAAGAATCTCACCAACCCTCACTGCAAGTCCTAAAACATCCCGGCCATCAAAACGAAATACGTAATTTCCATAAAAATTCATGCCGGAAATAACCATAACTTTCCTCTAGCAAACTCGCATAGCAATCCAACTCCAACCCACCCTCCTGTCTGCAATCCAGGTGAAAACCCTCCAAAAAAAAGACGGGCAGAAGCCATCCATCCCATAAAAGTGAAAATTAAGCATCCAAAACCTCGCGCACACACGCTCAACCCTCGCCCAACCAATCCAAACCCCGGTGCACATCGCGTCGTTAGCGCAATCAAGACACCCCCCTCCTCCTCCAGTTTTAAAGCAAAACGGCTCATCGCCACCAGCGACAGCAGTTGTTCGTACATATATACCGTCGAGGGGTAAAAAAAAAGAGCCACCGCGCAGGAAGGAGCGACACGCCCTAGTTTCACGAGGGCGGTGCATCCCCTATACCTATGTCCAGGGTTGTATTAAGAGTCAGCGTTCGGTACGGAGCACCGGTTCACGTCGGCGGAGCGTAACTGCTGCTGGGGTTGTTGTTGCCGCTGCGGCATGTGTCTCGCGCGAGTCTGCTGCTGTAATAGCGTGGGCCGTCATGCGCGACGACGATCGCGACGCTGTTGAGGGATGCGTTAGGTATGGTACGTGGAAATAATAATGTTAGCGGAGAGTTGAGGACGAGGTGTAGCGATCGAAACAGAAGAGTGCTACGTGAAATGGTTGGAGGATTGGACTTAGAGGGGTTTGTTATTGCTTTTTGGGGTTTTTATTTTGTGGGATTCGTGCGTTCGATTTATGGGGAGGTGGAAAATTATAAAAGTACTGCGATATGAGCAAATATAAGTGTTTAATACTACTCTCATTTAGTAGGATAATGGGATATCAAACGCTGTAGTCCTGAGATGCGATCATTGAAGTACTTGTGCTACGCAAATTAAAACAAAGACGGATGCTTAATGTTACTATAGAATTTCAGAAAAACATATGATTTTGATGTATATATACTTGTTTAATTGAATTTCATTCATTGATATTGGTTTTATTGTATAGAACTGAAATATACTACGGTATCTATGGCCGAAACATTTATTGTTCAAAATAATTGGTATCAGCAACGTTGAAATAAATAATGTAACACTATACTTATCGATTATAATTATTTTCAGAATTCCATTATGTACGGATGTGATCATGGCTTACCAAAGATTAATAAATTGAACAATAAGTAGTATCCGTAGTGATAATACATCATGATGATAGAGGTCTTACGTATTTAAATCACAACAAATTAATATAATCAATTCATTTTTAACATAACTTTTACCTAATAGTATGAATATATTATCAGAATTGATATATCATAATCTAAATTGATTTTCAAACCTTTCGAAGTTTTGGAATATGTCTAAAATGAAAAAAGATATATTAGCGCACAATTGTTTGTAAATACGTAAGACCTCTATAATCATGATGTATTATCACTACGGATATTATTTATTGTTCAATTTACATAATGGAATTCTGAAAATAATTATAAACGATAACGTATACGTCAGTGTTACATTATTTATTTCAACGTAGCTGATGACAATTATTTTGAACAATAAATGTGTCGGCTATAGATACCGTAATATATTTCAGTTCTATACAATAAAACCAATATCAATGAATGCAATTCAATTAAACAGGTATTTATGCTTGTGACGTTATAGTGTAGCTTCTACATTGCTTAAACTTATCTGCTGGCTGACATTACACAACAAAAAATTTAGCAAGATATAATTTTCACAATTTATTTTTCTTTTTAATTTTAAACGAATTTAAAGTTGCCTTACATTCTCTATCTAAATTATGAATATCGTAAAAAATAGATTAAATCTTAAACAAATTATTATTTACATTAATGAAATGTGAAAAGTAAAACAATAACATCAATCATAAAATTCAATTGGCCCCAAAATAACATATACCCACAAAAGTTAATTCAAAGAGAAGGACTAAATTAAATCAATCGCAAGCAATTACATTTCACAAAAACCCGCTTCCAAAAAAAGAAAACAACGTAAATTAATACTCGATTTCCAGTACACACACGTCTTCCCCTTCTCAATCCACTCCGCTACCATAACTCTCAACCTCTAAGCGGGCCCATAATAAGAAGCCACTCTCTTCTCTCTCACTCTCTCACTCACCGAAGAGTCAATCCTCAGCAGGCGCGATCACAACCGTGCGGGCGTCTATACGCACACCACCACCAGCACCATTCCAACGTACTTACATATACATACGATCCGAGATGGGGGTGACCATCAAGGCAGCAGGAGCTACCTTCGGCAGCCGGCTCGGGTGTAGCCATGGTGGTGGGCTCGGTGTTTGAATGCGTAATTTTTTAATTTCCACCGAGGGCTTTGACCATCGCCACCTGCGCGCTCGAAAACCTCACTCTCCCTCTCTCTCTCTCTCTCTCTCTTTCTCTCTCTTTTAGGATTAACGCGTGACTCGAAGCCGAAGCTCGAAGCCGAGCGCCTCCCCATATGCAGAGAAAGATAGAGAGAGAGAGGGAAAACGGTTGAATACATAACTAAACGTTTAAGCAGCGCGTGGCAGGCACACGGCAGAGGGATTTCTCTCCGCGATGCTTATCGCCGATAAGGACGCGCCGCGAGCCGAGAGCGGTTGGGACTGCTGTGTGTATATATTTCGAGGCTTCTTCGTATAGAGGGAGGGAGTTACACTTTTGCCGGAGGAATGTTAAGCAGGAGAGGGTTTATATACGCGGGGAAGCGCTTTTTTGGAGATGGGGGTTTGGGCTTTTTGTTTTCTCTGGTTTGGTTCGGACGAGCCCCGGTGAATTGGATTTTTGAGGGTGGATTCGCATGTGAGTTTCCACGTTCTCGAGTGCGGTTCTGCACGATTGTATTTAAATGGGCTGTTTATTTGGTATGGGGGTGCAAGTTTATTTATGCACGGGTTGCATTTGCAATTGTTATATTTTATAAACGAAGTAAATTATGTTGGCTTTGAATCTGATAAGAAATCGTGTAAAAGTTGGTTGAAATAGAGTTTTCAGAAACATTGTTTAAAGCTGCAGTCTTCACTTTCAATTGTTAATGACCACCTGTAAATTATAAATCTTACTTCGAGGGATGTTTTAAGGTACTCAATGAATGAAGAAAAAATCATTAAGAAATGAGGAAATGTATGAATTTGTTGTATTTATCATAATATTGAAAGTAACACAAGTTTTGAAAAAAATAAGCTTTCTGCATATAAAATTTTTTTACATTAAAAATCGCGTCTCTTTTCATAATTAACTGAAAAGTTTGGCTGAAATATTCTTTCTGCAGAGCTATCTATATATGTATGAATGTTAATGTTTAAAATATTATTAAAAGATTAAATAGTGTTTATTACAAAATATAGAAGACTCCGAGGCATTTTTTCTTTATCTATTCCCTTATAGAAAAAATCTGCAGAATTTTCTACAGGATTCTCTGCAGAATATTCGGCAGAATTGTTTGTAGAGTTCCCTGCAGTATTTTAGAACCTATAAAATTTTTTGCAGAGTTTTCAGCAGGTTCTTTTGTAAGGTTTTGTCTACAAGGTTGTCTGTAGAAATATATTTGGCGAAAATTTTCCATTTAAAACAAACATTAAAACCGCTACTTGCATTAGTGACACGTCCCATTTGAGTGCACGAAAATCCTACAGAAATTCTGCAGATTTATTCCATAACGATTAACGAGTGTCCTCTACAAGAACAATAAACTTTTCTGAAAGTTTTAGCAGAGTCCATTAGTTGCTCCACTAGAGTAGGGTCATACGTAAAAAGAACATGTAAATAATATTTTTTCCATTTTATGACTTTATTAAACAAATTAGTTGATACTTAATATTTATAGTATAATAGAGTCTGCAAAACTTTGTTTTACTCTGAGCGTTTTATTTAAATGTATGAAAGTTATAGTAACTGCCTAATTTTTTGTTCGCCCTTAGTATTAAGTCTTCAATAATTAAAAACTCTATTTCTTAACTATAAGAAAAAAATGCATCTGTATGAAAAGTCCTACGAATCAGTAACTAATGTACGGAACTTTACCTAAATGAATGATTATCTCAGTGTATTCGGAGTTCCGCTACTATCCTAATAAGTTAGCAGCACACAATACAATTTTTAGCTATGACGTTCTCAATTAATGAAACATTTCTAACAAGCAAAAATTGTTTCATCATACACAAAGAGAGAATAAAACATGCAGATGTATCAAATCCGAATACGAAAACACTTCCTAAGGATGACCTACTTTCCTGGCCAACAAACCGAAAAGACCCCTTCACAAGAATCGCCTCGCACACTTTCGATCTCTCATGCGGTCTCCCATCCACCCCGCAAAACGCACAAAATGTATTTACAAATTTCGCATATATATCGAGTATGCGATAAACGACGAATACTGTTCATCAATAAAAGAAACGCGGTGCCAGTCTCTAATGGGCGAAAGTATCTCTTTCACACAATGGCCGCAGCCACAGGAAAGAAAGCGCACCCGATGTAACGGGCTTCTCGCGCTATGCTTCTTTTCCCGAATACAAAAGAATATTCACGCGCGGGATGCAAAGCGATCTCTCGCGTCCTCGGTGAGAAAACGTGGCGGCATTTGTAATGTATCCAGACAATTATCGTGCGTTTTGCGCGCAGTTTTCGTCGAGGGAACCACAGCGCACGAAAGGAAGAAGAACGAGTATTGCACATCGTGTATCCAGTTGACCAGAGAAACTGCAGACTTCCGGTTGTCATTGATACTCGATTGTAAGCGCGCGATGTACAGTGTGGATCGATAATTTGAGTGCTACAAAATGTACGCCTTGCACGTTTGTCTTGTTATAATTATGAAAAAGTTTAGAGGTATCAGTTAGTTTATGTGGGCATGCGAAATATGTAAATAGTCAAACTGAGTTTTATTGTTTGTGATAAAAAAGAGTTTTAAGAAAATTTAATACATCTTCGAGTAAAAAATAGCATCTAGCTAAAATTTGGCATAACTTTTCTTTAACAAAAGTTTTGATCAAATTCTAGCAGTGAGGCAATTCATAACTCATAAAAATCAATTTGGAATTTTTTCTCAACAGTCTAACAAAATTGTAGCAGAAGTTTGGCTTCAATTTTTCCCAATTAGTAACATGTATTAAATTTTCATCTTTTTGCTTAAAAAATATCAAAAGTTACTTAAACGTTTATATAAAGTTTACCCAAATTTCTAAAAGACAACTTTTTTCCAATTGTCTTTCACGTACAACTCTTTTTACCTTGTTGGAAATGCTGAGCAGTATTTCAAATAAATTATAGCTTCACTTATTTGCTAAATTATTATTCGTCTCTGACAAACTATTGATTCTTAATGTACTGATCTGCATGACACATAACCCAGAAACGAAATTATTCGTCCACTCTGCTTTGCAACGTCCGGGGTGCGAAGCTTCCCTGATTACAAAAGTTCTACATTATGCATGCACGTGACAAGTCCCATGTTTTTACTTCTTCTCGTACATTCAGTCTATCCAGGATGACCCAATTGTCACCCCAACCGCAGCAGTGCGTCAACAATGGCACCTTGCCCTCTTTTTCTCGTCATCGTACATCCAAAGTACGATGTACACAATCCCTTGATGCCCTACAAAAACAAAAATTAGCACGGACCGACAAAACTGTCCATTCACGCGGGACGAGCCGAAAAAGAATCGCGTGACGTCTGGATTGTTGCATTTCCCCAGTGGGTCAAGGCTCCTCGGGCATTCTAATTTTTGGTGGCTCCTCCCTTCGTACTCGCAGAGAGATTTCGCACTTCCTCCTTCATTGAGTGGCGCAGAGCACGGTCCGACCGTGGGGCATCTCTGTTTCATTCATTCTCTCGCGTTCCATTCATTCGGGATAGTGACTGCAGTCTCGCGGGACGTGCGACGACGCAACAAGTTGTTGCTACACACCTTCGCGATCGTGCGAATTATTCTTTGCGTTACTCTTTCGGGTAAATGGACTGCTTCAAATAAGTGGTTTTGTATAGGGTAAGTATAATTAGGGTGGAGGAGCGTTGGGTGAAACCTTAGTACAATTTTCGTACAGGTTTTCGAATGAATGAGATGTGACGTAAGCACAAGATTGTTTTATCTTGGCAACAAGTCCATTGCGAAAATTTAGTGATTTTATTTTTAAACATGCGGAAATTTTTTAAAAGAATAATGGTAATATAAAAATGGTGATATAGAAAGGAGTCTTTGAGTCATCGTTGACGATATTACAATAATAATTGATAAAAGCTTTAGTAGATAATGAATGTTAATATTAATTAGCTTTAAAGACTTCAGTGTAACCGATTATAATCATTTGAGAAATACATGTTTTTAATATTAATTGGCTTTGAAGACTTTAGTTTGACCGATTATATCCATTTGGATAATACTTTTCGAATTATTTTTGATAATTTTATTTGCTATTTTTGCTCTACAACTACTAATTTTCGAAGAGTACTTTATGTTTAGTCTGTGATTACTTAGGATATATTACTGTATTAATATTTTGCTTCATATTTTGGCCCATATAAAGAATAAATTATGCATAAAGAATCCTTTCTTATAATACTTTGTGATTACTTACATTACTACATTATACGTTTTAATATAGTGAGGATATTTGTCAGTTCTTAAATAATACTTATTTCAAGAGTATGCTTATTGAGTCATTATTATTCAAACTTCTAAATGCTATTTCCAATATAAATACAAATTTTTCATACAAATATTACATTTTATCTAGTCTAATACGATTTTTAAGCCGTAAAATTCAACTTTCAAATACAAGAAGCATTCCATTTAACCTTTATTTCTGCAACTATACTTTTTTTCTTACCCCGTAAAGAATAAATGTTATAAAAGCGTTTTTTTTGCAGTAACGATTTACGTTTTCCTTGGTCTAGTCCTGCTTCGTTATCTGCGAAAATAAAGCTGCAGTGACTCGTGCACTTGTTAACTTGACTCCAATTTTCAATAATCGTATGATTACAGCTATAATCGCCCAACGGCCAGGCCACATTTAATGGCCGTGTTCCGATAACTCAAACCTTCTACCACTTCTGTACGTACAATCCAGAATTACGTACAAATAACAGGTTTGGTTTTAGAAAAGTTTTGAAATATAAGCTTATTGATTTTTTTATTATTTTAGTAGTATTTTCAGGTATTTTAATGTCGAAATTCCTTTGGTTTATATCACAATAAAACTATGTTATTATTTAAATTTGTATGTTGTTATTTAAGTAGATACAATCAAATTGGTAAGACAATTTTTTGTATGCTGTTTTAAAATTGCGATGAGTTTTGAAACAAACAATTTGCAAACTTACAAGTAATAATACTAATAATTTCACTATATGATGTTTCTTATACAAAATTCAACAAAAACAATTTAAATTGATACTTACAGTTCTAATCGGCGCATTCGTAAATTGAATCTAAACAAATGCAAAAAATGTTATTGTTATGGACTGGTGGTGTCTATTTAGTGTTGAGAACGATAGATTTATTTTAGATTACAATATTATGAACAAAAAAAATTAAAATAATGATTTTCATAATTTGATTTTTATTTTTATCGTGAAAATGTTCTCATGACGCAGTAAAGCTATATCGTATGCATCGAAAGTTAATATAATGTGAACTAAGGGGTAAGATCCATTCTCGTGCGGTTGAAACAATTAGCCTTGACCTTCGAAACCCTTACAATAAAAAAAAAGAACAGCCAGACGTCGCATGCTCCCTTACAACAATTGTAAACGCGATATCAGTTGTACGCCCGTGAACCCCCGCGCGAGTTCCCATGCCTACGAATCGAAGAACAAGACAAGCAGAAGAAGAAAGAAACCTCTTTATCCCGCCACAATTCCAGAAAAGCAGTTTCAAAGGCAAAGAGTTCGCCCTTCTCAAAGACCCAGCACTACGATACGACACGATACATCCCCGCCCTTATTGTCTATTCCGCGGATACACAATGAACCGCTTGCGAGCGTACGTATAATTTTCCTCGGCGGCGCACCCGTAAAGATTTGTGCTGTCTCTCCATTATGCGAGTTTTCGCGCCGATATACCGCGTACATTCAAACTCGCCGCCGTACACGTATTATTATCATTAGCCTGACGGTAGGCGATATGCAATAATGGACAAGTGCACGTACAGTAGACAAAACGACCTGCACATATTGCGGTGGTGCGTGATGTCGCTGCTGTGTACAGACGTATAAACGCAAAGCGGGAGAGGAGGAAAAGAGTTCTGTGAGATGGAACTGGAAGGCTTGAGAGTTGGCTTTGCGTATTATAGGAACAAAGAGAGGATGGAATGAAAAATACGAATCGACAGAGAAAGAGAGAGAGAGAAGTGAACTAACAAGAAAAGCAGCGCCAGCGTTCCATTGTGAGCGCAGCTGTTACCCAGTTTTCCTCTCTCTCTCTCTCTCTGTCTCTCTCGCTCCGCGCGGCGCTGCGGCATTGCGATGGTAATTGCCGTATTGTCTGGCTCGTATATAGATATACGTGTGCTGTGTAGGTGTTGACTGCAGGTATCATAGTTGCGCGGGTTTGACTGCGTGAGCTACTTGACTCGCTGTGCTAATTATTATGCCGGTGCGATATTTTTTTAACAAGTTTTACGTCAGTTTATTTTTTGTTGTTATATATTCCGTTTCTAGTATTTTCGACGTGCTTGGAAAGCGATTTTGCGTATATTTGAATGTTTTAACTGGCTTATGTTGATTGACCTGGTTTTATTTTTATTTTGTTTGCTTAATTAATTGGTCATATTTGTTTGGAATTGCCTTGAGAATAAATATGAACAAATAGAATGTTTGTCATTCACATGTGTGTATATACGTAGCTATCATTTTATTAGCAGCTTGTCTACAAAAGACACGGATTATGATAATGGAACTTTGCACAGCAAAGTAACTTTTTCTTATTTTTAAAGAAAAATATTTTTCTGGATATTCTTATAATATTCATAAACTTTTTTTCAAAATCATTATTTATATAATTAACTATACCATTAATTATAATTAAAACTTCAATAAACTTAAATTTCTAATTTTTTAATTTGAAGAAATTAGTTGCTGAATTGCTTTTAGAGATCGTAAAATCATCATTAACATCCGTCATTTCTACGAAAAAACCAAGTAAATGGAAAGGAAGAACGGCAAAAGGACGCGGCCTATTTACTTCTGCTGCAGCGCAAACCGGTAAATAGGTGCGCGGCTTATTAGTCTAATTCGAGGTCTAATTAGAATATTCATTATTATATTAGGTACGAATCGTACGTATTATAAGTACGATTATTGTATTGTAAAATATTCCAGCTAAACTAGTATTAACTGGATTAATTTAAAATCTTGAATCGTTGAATAGTTGATTAATATGTAAAGAATTTAGCAGAGTATATTGTCTTATATTATCTACCTTCAAAAACAGCTTTAGAAACATCATTATAACAAACACAGTTTTTAGCACTGTCCGAAAAATACTTATACAAGGGTAAAAACACTGTCACATTTCATGTCAGTGCAATTGATATGTTTTATACGTAAATCCTTATTAATACTACTGTTACATATAAAGACTTGAGTCACACTAATTATTATAATTCTACGTGGGCATACAAAATATTATTTTTTTTTATGCTTCTAACTACTACAATCAGGTATAAATAATAAAATAAAATTCTTAGAATAGAGAAGAATACAAAATTGAAAATATTCTAACAAAGTAATTATATCTGACTTGAACGGTTTATCCAACTTTGAATTTTCGCAAATATTATTTAAACTTTGTTCAATAACTGAATAGTCACTTCATATCGATGGCCCTTACGAAGAATATAGCACATTTCAGATTTCTCAAAAACACCTAGTTTCTTACAGAGAATTTTTATAAAAAACCAGCACTTTTTATATTTTTCTCTTAGTTGCCAACGGGTACAGTGACTTTTCAAGTTGGCATCTGAAAATGTTACTTGCCCATTGATTCAGGGGCCAGCTGAGAAAGTCACTTGTACCGCTGGACAACCAAGCGCCTCAATTACTAACTTTGACCCAATTCAATGAAACAAAACACGCTTATTTTGGACATACCGAAACAAACTGCCTCCCATTTGCTGAAAAATTAAAAATTTGAACCTTCACGCCCGACAATCCGACAAATCACACCATGCCGGAATACACCTGCAAAAATACCCGTTCATTCCAAAATCCCATATACCTCCAAACAGCTTCAGAATCCTCTCCACCTCACCCACACCCACACACACACGAAACCCGCGCTCACCCATCTCCATCCCCATCTCTCTCTTTCTCTCTCCTAGTCCGCAATAGGCCAGCGCCTCGCGCCGGCGCACTAAGCGCCTAGAGCCCACTCCTCGAGCCTTGGTAGGCGTCTCCCACGCTCCGGCCAATAAGCGCCTCGAAGCCGAGCGCTCCGACGTCGCGACGCCCACCGCGCTGCGCGATTCGATGAGTGCGAAGACAGACAGAGAGGGTGATATTCTATAGATCTAGCGAGCGGTATGGAATGCAGATATATACGCATACTCGATAGAGGCCCCATAGAGGCACGCGCGGAGCGGTTGGGATTGATGTTTTAAAGGTGTTTCCTCGATTGCGCGTGGACGCGACGATGATGATGCTGGCGATGATGCCGGTGTTTGTTATCAATTTGGGAGATGTGTGGATTTTAGGACTGACGTATATAAAGAAGGCGTATTTTGATGTTACAATGTGGCTTGTTGGCTTTGTGACGCGGAGATTTCGCGATGTTCGAGACTGTCGATAAATACACGGGTTTGTTGGGATTGTGACGTCGGGTCTTAGCGATGTTTCGGGACTATTGTTTGATTTTTGATAAAATGCGTCCGAGTGTATTTTTGCCGAGGTTTCTGTTGAATCCTAGGTTACGGCTTTTTATATTCTTATAGATTGTAGTTTAGCGTCTTTGAAAATTATTGGAATTTTTGCGGGGTTCTCTCAAATTGAAGTACATATACTCGCCGGTAAGATAGTCGCGTCGAACGTTTTTGAAATAGAGCGACCTTATTGGTTAATTCCCATAAATCGGAAAATCTCATAGGAGTATTTAAAAAAATGTTCGACGCGAATATCTTACAGGCGAATATACAATATTAAAAAAAGAAATATAAGACGACTTAGGCTCTTTACTAACTACACAAATACTAATGAATACATTTTGTATGTTACCCTATTTATAAATGATATATGAAGATCTAAAGATTTTAAATTATAAAAATCCATCAATTTGAACATTATTCTTATAATAAAACGGTTGCAGTTCAAGAAACTTAATAATCCACTATACTTAACATTACTTTTGTGCAGTTAGCAAAAATAACAAAATAATTCACACTGACGTCATCCAATACCGGTAATGTTTATGAAATAGCGAAATCTTATCTTATTGGAGGATTTAATAAGAAAACTATACAAGAATGTAAAAATATGTCAAACTTTAAAATATTAAAGATTAATGTTAAGTTTACGATAATAATTCACTTTATTCTGCACTAAAATATTATATTATTAATTTGTGTAATATCAATGCAAAATGAATCATTATGATCGAGATCGAAGTAAATATTGAATACGCCTGATACTCACTTAATTAAATAAGAACAAGATTTATTAGGAATTTAAAAATAAAATAAATGTTTCATTTCAATATTCAACTACACAATCCTAAGAATATTTTAATATTATGAAGTTACAAATAATCTACAGAGTTATTTCAAAATTAACTGCGTATTTAATAACGATCGCCGTATTTAATAAATAAAAACTTTTTATATTATCAGTAATATTTATTCAATTGTTTGTCAGTATATGTTTAGATTAGTTGATTTTCAATTTCTTTATTCTTCTCAAAGGATTTTACAATGATTTGACGCTGTTTTTATTGAGTTATTTTTAGAGCTTCAGAAAAAAGAAAAACATTGCTTTATAATTTTTTAAAAATAAAGCTACATAAATATTTTTACTGACAAATCATAAGGAAAATAATAATTTTTATTTTATTAATTATTCTACTTTATTTATTTGAAAAATAACAATAAAAGATTTCTATTACTTATGGATCGTGAATATTTTTAGTATATTTTAATTTCTTAAAATGCTTAGAACTTTATTATTTTACGTAAACATTTATTAGATATTTAATTCATGTTTTACAAAACGTTTTAAATATATTGTTTATTTTATTATATAATGATACAGTTCTCACGACATAGTTTTAGTAACGAAATCTTATCACTTATTAGGTTAATTGTTTTTATACATCCTTGGTAGAAAATAATCTAGAATTATGTAGATCTATCTAGTTTTCTGTGGTAAATAATCGAGGGCCTCGATAAAACTGAATAATTTTCTATCAGGGATACTTCAAATATTTAGAAATTAAACAAAAAATAATTATCAGCATAAGAAGCGGAAAAAATCAGTTTCTTGTGTTAATAAATCGTTTATCTAAATTTGGTTGATGACACTCATTGATAAATTAAATCATAACGGCATAAATCCAATAAAAAATTTCTTCTCAGCTTCGAACATATACTAATATACATACAGTGCAAACATTAGTTATGAATTGGTTTGGACCATTTTCTGATTTAAATACATCGAACACGACGGTCTGTAATTTTTTTGCGATGCGATTAATAAGCTCAGTACACAAAGATAAAATAATTTGTTTGATTTTCAATAACGTCAAACGAGCATGTCCAGGTATTATGCACCTTTATGTAAATTCTCGCACCTGTTTCTTATAAAAAATAAACGATCAAAATGCCGAAAGAGGAATACATTTTTCATCCTTCGAAGTATAAAACGTTCAATTCTTATATAGTTGGTCCTAAAAATGTAGGTAATGAGATTAATATTTGAAACCCGTATATTTCATTCCATGAACATATCATTTTTTTATATATAATTATAAATTGTAATAGCTTTTTAATATTACACAATTGTATTTTTCATATTAACAGTAGAATCTGACGAAATAGTCGTGTACGTGCTATCTTTAAATTTACTATAAAGCGTCTATTTTTAATAAATATATGTATTTTATGACTGGTATTTCGCAATGGCTTAATTATACAATCAATATAAGAACATTTCCTGGTAATTCAGATAAAGTACACCAGTAACAGCTTTTGCGGCAAATGATATTCAGAGAGATCGATCTAAAAATGTTTACTTATGAAAATTAGCATACATTGCATTGATTACAAAATTTTGTCATGGTATAAAAATCTTACTGATTGTCATTCTGTAATAGAATTATTTTCCTAATATTTCTATAAGAGATATTTTTCATTAAAAAAAGTATTATTAAGAAAATGATGGTCCACGATCATGATTTACTTTTGATTAAAATAACGTGCGTCAGTTGCAGTAACAACATTTTTATCACAAACAAACTAAATATTTATAATGTAAATGCATACGTCACGTTATAATAACTTCATGAGAAAAAAATATTCCATTAAGGAAATATTCCTAAAAGAGATTTTAAAACTATTGTGTATTTTATGTAAGCACTGTAGTATTTCCTAGTATATAGTATAAATAAGGCAATATCAAAACAAAATTATTTAAACTTAAATTTTGTACACAAAATAGCAAATAAGTTTGAAAAACTAGGTATATACAATAATATAATTCAAGTAAAAAAATGTATTTTATGAAAATTTTACGTTACTTGCTTAGTTTTTAAAAATATAGAATTTTGAGTTGTCATCCTCCTTCTTACAACAACTAATTCTTCTAATAAAATGCATTTGAACTCTTTTAAAATCTTCTAATGAGGTTAGAGAATACATGAATTCGATCCAAAGAAATTGCAGCATTACAAAATAATTTAAACACATACGATTAGAAGAATTTGTCGTCGAGTATTCATTTTATAATAAAGTCAAAAAAACTATTTTATACAATTAAATATGTCGTTTTAATTTGCGAATTAAAATAATAAAATGGATTACTGCTTTTTATATGACAAAATATTGATTTTTAGTTCTGGGGTAGAACATAGTGCTTACATTGAACATTTGGATGCTTTATAATAAAATTTGTAACATACTCAATGTAAAAGTAACAATTGAAATCGTTTCACTTATACCATGATATCAAACAACTGTTTACCATTACAAGTGCCATACTCGTTGCGAAATCATCTATCGAAAAGGCTTTTCGTCCATATGTCATTTAATCGTCACCAATCCCATAATGTTATAAATGAGCTTTGTGAACGATCTAACTAATCTTTTTTCATAGAGCTTATACTATCTAAATCTAAATAAGTAAAAATCACTTAGAATACATGAAAATCACTTAGAATTAGTGAAACTCGTTTAGATCACTTATAATACGTGAAAATCACTTAGAATAAGTGAAAATCACTTAGAATGTGTGAAAATCACTTAGAATATGTGAAAATCACTTAGAATACGTGAAAATCACTTGGAAGAAGTGAACATCACTTGGAATAAGTGAACATCACTTGGAATAAGTGAAAATAACTTAGAATAAATAAAGATCACTTAGATTGGGTAAGAGTCACTTAGAATAAGTTTACATTTACTCACAAATGAAATAAGTGAGCAAATCTGAACGTAGAATAAGTGTACATTCACTTATTCTAACCCATTTTCACTTATTCAGATTTCTTAAAGACGACTTTAACAACACCTTAACTTTCATCATCTATTCGATTACAATTACCTTACTTTTACGAGGTCATGTCAAACTAACTTCCACCAAAATCACCTAACGATAAACCCTGTCCAATTCTCCCGTTAAATCACCATCGATCTCCCAATCCAATTCCCCTCGCTCCCTCGACACTCCTGTCCACAAAAGTCACCTCTCACCAACGCGCACCTCCTAAGCCTCCTCGCACACCGATCTCTTTCTCTTTCTCTCTCTCTCTCTCTCTCTCTCTCTCTCTCACACTCTTTCTCGTCCCCCCACCTATACCGCGAGGCACGCTCCGCCTACGCTGCATATAGAAGGGCGCATCATCCTCATCAATAGGCGCGCATATACCGGTACCGGGGTTGGTGTGTGCATGCTAGCGCACGCTGCAACGCACACGTTAAACAGGCAGAGGAGACAGAGAGAGAGAGAGAGAGAGAGAGGAGACAGAGACGCGTGGCGCGGAGGGGAAAAAAGGAAGAGGAGCAGAGCAGCTATATACCTATATTATACACCGTCCTACCTGCAGGCAAACCACGCGCGTGTGTGTGTGCGTGCGAGCAGGGGGGAACGGACAGGTAAGCCAGGAGAGGCCCGGCGAGCCGCGCGAGCTCACGATCAGTCGGCCCGAGGAGCCACGACCGGACGCATCACGAGCCCAACTCGCAGCAGTTGTCATGTCTCGTGTGACGAGGTTTTGCGGCTCTTGTTGATCGTATTATATTGTATCTGCGCTCGCGTCTGTACCACGTGCGTCTTTGATTTTGGAGATTTCGAGGATTCGCGCGGGCTGAGTTGATTTTGGATTGTTGTGATTTTTCGGAAAGATTCTTCGGTTGTTGGCCGATTGCCCGGGATCGGCAGGAGAGACACTTGGACTTGGATTTTTGTGAGAATTTGTTGGATTTGACTTTGCGCGAGGATGCCCCGATGACAACGGTTCGGGGAGGACTCTGAGAATCGACCGGTTGTTCAGGAACGTCATGTGTGGTGAGTACATTGTTGTGTTGATTTTTTAACGATTTCTGTAGTTGATCGGTGGAGTTTTAGTGTCTAATGATAGGAGATCGGTTCGATCGGTTAGGAGTTGGATACGTACGAGTGTATTCTATTTGGTGTGTGTATTCTGGATCGAATAATAAAATAATTTTCTATAAAGAGTATAAAAGGTTTTTAAGTGATATAGAATCAACTTCAACAAATAGAAATAAAAAATGTAATTTTAAACATCATATTAATTACTTATATATTTTTATATATTATTCTTCGTAGAAAAGTGACCGTTTTTATATTATATGAACCCATTTTTGAACTATGTAAGAATAGCTATTTCTTATCGATTTTTGATATAATAACTTGTTCCTAATCTAAAAAACATTTTATTAATCGTCTGATTTCTACTAAAAATAGTGTAATAGGCTTTTTTGAATGATTAATAATTTGCAAGCAATATAGTCCATTATCAACCTCAAGTATAACGATCTGCAATCTTTATACAAAATTCGTGTAAATCATCAATTTCCAATTTAAAGGTGTGATTTAGTTAATTAAAGATAAGGGCAAAGACGTTTGGGAACACCCGGAAAATAAAATAATATCGCAGTTTCAAGCGTCACGCTGAAAAATGATTGATAGTAAAACACATCCATCGAAATCTTACGAAATCCGCGCGCCCAACAAATCCAATCATGCCGTCTTATCTCGCGTCAAGTCAAACATCGAAATAAAAAAGTTTCCTTAATATCTTCTGGTCTGTCAGCAGTGACTCCTCGCGTTCCCGGACATAACATGTTTCTCCAAATACACGAGTGTACAGGATTCCAAAAATCATATACCGATCGTATTTCAAGCGTGTATCGGTGTACAATACGATGAGCGACTCAGAAAAAACCGCACGTGTTTAAACAAAAAATCTTAAACGAATCGTTATATTGTTTTAAGAAGAAATTCGAAAGCAGGTTTTGCGCGAGATTTTTCCGCCGCTGCACTTGATTTATCATTATTTGCGTCATTGCTCACGAGTTCGCGAATAATAACGCAAGCATTGGCTGCGCGACCAAAACAAATCCAAAAGCCACATGTCATTCCTCGAATCTAAAAATATATATCTCAGTTTGAATGGGACAATGCACGAGAGTAATAATAGTGTACATCCATGCAGAAGGAAAACAAATAATTAGACCCGAAGGATATAAATCGTAAATACGAGACGCGCACGTACACACGTCATCCGGAATCACAATTTTTGAGGCAAACGGAAGGACACCGTCTGTACAAATATTGATTTCCACTGAGAGCGAATTGATCGACATATGGTGCTTACGAAATTTTTTAATACATATTCAGGAATATAAGTTCGAGACGACACACATAAGACCTATTATTCAGTCTTTACGTGTGTGTGCGTATGCGCAAGTGAGTGTGTATTCGATTTGCTCGAGATTTGTTGAGGAACTGGCACGCAGACATTCCGGCGCGCGGGGAATCCGTCTTCAGTTCTTTTTGTTGTTTCGAGGCTTGACGATCGTCGTGAAAGAGTTGCTCAACACTCGCGGTTTATCAGAGTACAATTGAAATAGTGTAGTATAGAAAGTGGTATAAAATAAGAATATTAATGAAGTTGGATATTTAAAAAAGAAAAAGTGAACTGGAGTTGTTTAGTGAATAATCAAGTGAAGATTTTTTATAAATTATTATAATTTTGGTATGTTTAATTTTAAAAGTTTCATAAATTTTGAGTTGGCGCAGATCTAAATAAATAGGGATGTTTTGCTAGAAAAGAAAATCCAAACTATTTAGCCATTACCTGGGTTTAAGATAGAATAGTGATATCAAAATTTAAAAGAAAATAATTATAACGTCCTACAAGAAATATACATCCTTTGTGCGTCAGTTATGACACGACCTTGTAAATGTTTATATGTTTTTTCGAAAATCTCGATCCTAATCTGGTTCACGCGTATTAATATATACCCCTATAACTCGTGTAAAAATGAGTTTGATTGGTGTTTAATCGAAATTTAATAAATTCAGTTAAAGATCGTAGACGTTATAACGCAGGTGACACATTTATATATGAGCAATTAAAACAAAAAATTCATAAGAACTCGCTAATCTCTTATTTTCTACGATTTTCGTTATACAATCCGTCATAGCGAAAAAAAAGATAAAGAATAATTGCATAAAGAATAGTTGTCTACGTGAAAAAATATGAATAGTGTCACTTTTGTTGTAGTATGATTGTATGGTTTCGCACACGAATGCATCCAACTAGAAAGTTATTTTCATTCATCCTTTCTTCAATAGTCTTTGATGAATATTAATGCTATTTACCGTCACGACACATGTTCTTCAATACATAACAGATTCATAATTTATTTAATATTATCATTTTATGAATGATATTCATTCATGGTTTTTGTAAATTCGAGTAAAAGAGACAGTAAAAACTATTGTTATACTTATTATACATCCGTAGCAATATTTGACGCATTTTTAAATCCATTATATTGCTGTTGATTTGCATATATTATAAGAAACATACTATTATCATTAAATTAGTGATTTAATAATTATTAGTAAAAAGTTGAAGAAAACATAATGTCTTCAATGTTTTGTACTTGAAAAATTTGTTATACTCTTTTCTTTAATCACTTGAAACGATTCAATTTCAACGCCAAACATTATACTAAATAAATAAAGTAATTTAAGTCAAGAAACAGCTTCAAATATTTTCGATAATCTTTTTCGCGAATAATGCTCGCTTGATTTCTTTTTCTTAGAAAATCAAGTAATATAGCTATGACATTGAATATTGTATATTTAATTCATGAATCAAACTCAGACATAAAATACACATGACGTTAAATCAGACCTATTATTTAAACAAGTTAGTAAATGGAAAGCTACACGAACCCGCCCAAGCATTGAAATCGTTCACGTTTCAATGCCTATTTACAAATTTATTAACAGATTTTCTAAATACTTCAATAACTATAAATTCTTATCAATCGTTCCAAAATATTCTATAACTAAAAATCAGTAGTGAATATTTAATAAATATGAATCGTAAAATCATAGCGATTTCTTCATATAAACTTAACGTTTGTTCTGGCTGTACAATTGATATGAAAAGTTAAAAATTACATTTATTGTAAATAAGAATATTAACTATATTGTCAATTTTCGATTAAGTACATCAATAAAGAATAATTGAATGAAAACTACGAGCTTTAAAATTCGAGAATCCTGCTAAAAATAAATAAGTTGTACTACTTTATAAAAACTGATGAATTAACCAAATTGTTTGCAATTACAAAAAGTAGTAAGAACTTTTCATTTTGCTGAAAATAATTATTAAATTTAAAGCTTCATATTTGTCACTACAGTATTGAAAAAACATATTGTCCATTGATCTACTTGATCAAAAATTAAAAATATAGTTCACAAGATTAATCATTTCATTCCAATTTTAGCCATATGGTAAATTTGGCACGTGAAAAAGATATTTCATTTATGAAGTTCCTAAACAGTAACTCTGAGATACAGTTGCATTCTAGAAAGTACATCCAGAGAACACACGTCATTAACACGCAAAGCATTATCTCAATAAATGAATCATTTTTCACACCCCAAATCCAATTATCATAAAATAATTTTAAAACGAGCCTTACCTCCAGATAACCTCCTAACCCCCAACTACCAACATCGATTGCACAGCCAGAAAAGCACGTAACCAAGTCGCCAAAATCTAACCAACCCCCTTTGAAATTTCTCCACCCCCTCTCTTTAGAAGCCGTCTCGCAGACCAATTGGCACATGAAAGCGGAACTGGAGAACGGCGCGGCGGCCGTGAGCGCCGGGGCGATGCTGGGCGTGCCGGCCGGAGCATTGTCACCCCCGGCCACCCTCTCGCCACCCAGCAGTCCGTCCGTGCACCCGCACTGCCCCTGGAGTCCCACGGGACCGGGAGCCGGCACCGTCCTCGGACACCCGCAACAGCAGCAACAGCAACCGGCACAGTTGCAGGAGAGGATGAGCGCGTTCAGCCTGGTGTCGGGGTACGCGGGAGATCTGCAGAGGCTGCCGGCCACGCTGCCCGGGAGAGGTGGGTTCATTGGAGATTTTGGATTTTTGGTGGGGAATGGATAAGGATTTGCGTAGGGTTTGTTAGGAGTATGAATTTTCTGGGTGGGTTGATTGGGAAGTGCTTTGTGGATAGCAGGTTTTGTCAGGATTTCGAGGAAGTAGACGGAATTTTAAAGACATTGTCGGGATTGTGCAAAAAAGTTGTCCGGATTTTAAGGAAATTGTCAGAACTTAAAGTAATTGTCGGAATTTTAAAGAAATTGCGATAATTATTCAAAGATGTTATCGGAATTGCAAACAAATTGTCTGAATTTCAAAGAAGTTATCAGAATTTTAAAGAAATTATTGGAATTTTCAAGAAAAAGATATTGCCCGAGTTTGCTGGAATTCGTCAAAATGATTCGTGAATAGATATCAATTATAAGCACAGAAATCAAAATTCATACTTCTGAAGAATTCTAACAAACACTTTCACCCGTGTTTTGGAGTGGAAAGCAAAAATACATCGAAATGTGATTAGAAGACATTTGTTTTAATAAGTTATCGTATATAGATATGTTAAAAGAGAGAGTCATTGTTGAAATTAATTAGCGATGCATACGTATTCAAAAATGTTTTTGCGGAAATTTTACGATTCTTGTTTAGTTGACTTATCGGTCATTTTGGAATTTCACTTTTATGCAGTGAATAATTCAGTTTCAATGAACTCTGCGTGTGTATTTATGTATCTGGATGGTGATACTACAGTGTGTTTACTTTCTCTGTCGATTGATAATTTAAATTTATACTTTCGCGCATGCAAATGAAGTTTTGTCGCTATGAATGAATTGTTTGCTCAAAAGAAGGCTTCCACTCCAAGAAATTTAGAGTATACACATTATGAATTGTGACGCAAGCGTTACTGCGGAAACTGCACTTTGTGAAATCACGCGATCCTCGCTTATGTGGAACGGAGGTGGTGAAATTTTATTGCGTGATCGCGGGGAAGACTTGACCTTTTTTCCAAAATAAAATAACATTAAAACATATTATCTCAAATTTAAAAAAATGCTTTATAGTATTTACTTTCATAACACGCATAAATTTCTTTATCAGTGATACAAATAACAAATAAATAAAGTTATAAAGTATACGAAGTTAACGTATGCTTTTGATTCAAGTTTTTAACAATGCAAGTAATATTTCACTTCTTTCTATTATCAAATTTCTTTAAATCATTATAATACAATGAACGAATAATATTATCAATCCTAAAAAGCCAACATCACTTTCAACTTTCAACTTATACTCTAAGACTTAACGACGATGCGCAATGCATCGACTCTACAACACCGATCAAACCTAAACTAGAGCCCTGTCCGCACCTCTCTCCACCTCGCATATCCTCCTCGGCCTAAAAAAGAAAAAACACAACAAATCCCCACAAAACCTCGACGCTTCCTCAAGCGACCAGCTCCCGACAAAAGCACCGTCCGCAAAGAATCGCGTGCGCCACAGTTCACCCTTATACTCGTTCCGTGATTTTTCTGGGCCAGCCACCGCAAAGATACGCCAACTCGCGCGTCCCCCTTTTCTTTTTCAAAAAGGCAAAAAAAAAGTACAAGCTATATACCGCAATAATACTCAAAGAAACGGATCTTTCGGGGTTTGTTGTGCAGAGATGCGCTGCAACCTGATGTACGGGGGCTACGGAAGCGTTGCGGCCGCCTGGTGGGCCCATCACGCGGTCGCCGCGGGCCTGCTGTTGCCGCACTCGGCCTTTCCACAGCAGCAGCAGCAGCAGCAACAGCAGCAGACGAGGCTGGGGACTGAATTGGCCGGTGGTGGTGTGCAGGCGATGCACGCCGCCGGGCCGCCGAGTCCAGCGATGGGCTGCTCCTCGCCCACGAGGAGGTGCACACCCGAGAAGGCTAAATTTCGTGAGTATATTGATAGTGCGATGATGATTGTTTGTGATCGCTTTCTTTTGGAAGTTTGTACCGTGGTAGTGTGGTTTGGTATTGTGTGTGGATGTACCGATTCTTATCGAGCTTTTATCGTCGTGAATACGACTTGTAAAGAAATGTAATAAGAAGATTTGGCAAGTGTCTAGAAAACAAATGAATGAAGGACTAAAGTTACTTTATATATAAAATATGAGTTTTATTAAAATGATGAAAGAAAAATAATTTTTGAAGTAAAAATTGTCAATTCTATTGTCGGTCACATTTGCGATCACGATACTTTTCTCATAACAATTGCTAGTTTTTACGCGAACCTATAGAAGAATATTCAATTAGTGCTTTGAAAGAATTTTTAATTCTGTATGGTTTCTATTTCACGACAGAGACTGAGTTTACATTATATTTTACCTCATTATACGGATTTTTTCAATCGTTTATACAAATTAAAATTTTCTAATGTTAAAATAGATAAAATGTATTATGCTTTTAACTTTCCCATGATAATTCTGATTGTAATATATTATAATCGACAAGTATATAATTAGAAACACGATAAAGCTCTGATCAGTGTCATACTTTCTTTCCTACAAGGAGAGAATTTTCTAATAAAAATTATGACGAAATTCGCAGTAAAAATTACCGTGAATGACTATAAAGCTGGGACACTCTAACTTTCCGACAGTTTTTATTGATATTTACGATAAATTTTACCGTACTGAAGGGTCAAATTTGCCGGCCGCAGAGTAAAAGTTCCCTGTACGAATCTTAGAGAAAACCAAAATTTGTGGTAAAATTTGTATGAAATATGTTTTAAAAATCTGGATTTTCTTCTAATTGTTGTAGCAGTATCATTAATACTTAAATAAGTACATTATACACATTTATATTTGAGTTAACCTAAAATGTGTACACGCTCAGTTGTCTCCTTTATCAGCTGTCTTCTTTTTCTCAAATCAGGCAAATTTTACCATTTAGTGCGGTAAAATTTCTAGTCTGTGCAGTAAAATTTGTAGTCAATGAGGTAAAGTTTTTAGTAAAATATCAGTAAAAAGTACCAGAAAGTAGGACTGTCCCAGCTTTATAGTTATTTACGGTAATTTTTACCCTGAATTTCGTTATAATTTTTATTAGAAAATTCTCTCTGTGTACTCTTTCCTAAAATTAAGTACCGACACAACCACTTCACCACCACTACGTCACTCCAAACCCCAAGAAGTCACAAAGCGAAGCACCCTAATATAAACGTCCCCCTTCGATCTTCCCCCCCTCTTCGCAGTGGAGGAAGTACCTCTGAACCTGAGCACGAAGCCGAGCGACCTGTCCTCGCGCGTCAGCGTGAGCAGCATCAGCAGCAGCGGCAGCAGCGGCCACAGCAGCTTCGGCGGCACCGGCGGCTTCGGTCGCAAGAGCGAGATCTGGTCGCCGGGCTCGGTGTGCGAGCGCGAGGCCCGCGAGACCTGCACCAACCGCGGCGCCGGCGCCCGCTCCTCGTCCTCCGCCCACAGCTCGCCCACGAGGAACACCAGCGACAGTCCGATCGTCGCCAGGCAGAAGCACCACCACTCGCCACTGACGCCTCCGTCCACCGAGCGCACCTTCCAAGTGAGTCGAGAGAGAGATGTTATTCGCAGGCGTTGTGTAATGCGGTGAAAGGTGAAAATGATGATTTCGAGTGATAGAGATTGGCGGGAATTTGACGGGGTTTCTCAGGGTTCAACAGATTTTATCAAAGTTTGATTACAATTTTTGGAAATTGGAAGGTCAGTTTTACAATTTTATATTTTGCACAGAATTTGACAGGCTTTCTTATAATATCTCAGAAGTTTAAAGAATTTGACAGAATTTCTTATAATATCTCAGAATTTGAAAGAATTTGACAGAATTTCTTATAATATCTCAGAATTTGAAAGAATTTGACAGAATTTCTTATAATATCTCAGAATTTGAAAGAATGTATCATTGTTTCATAGATTTTGACAGAAATTTTCAGAATTCATTAGAAGTAGTTTAAATTATTGGTCAAATTGAGAACAAATGTCAGAATTCATTCTTCTAACAAGTTTTGCAGAAAATTGTCTTCTCAAAATATTTGATCTTTAAAAGCTTTGTAAGTATTCGACAGACTTTGGCAGAATTTGCTAGCATTGATCAGAATCTTTCATTATTAATTATCAAGCTGAAAAATTGCAGAAGTTTGAAAAATCATTTTCACCGGAAATGTCGTTGAAAAAGATGATTTCGAGTAAAAGTAAAGTAAGTTTTGCAAAGTTTCTACATATGTTGAAGAAATAATTTCCATCGCAAACTTCTGTCAAAATACAAGCCAAAATCAACACAAGTCTCTAAAAAGCAAAATTTCACCGCGATGTACAAAGATACCCGTCGAACGAGCCGCGTCACCTAAATCGCCATCGATCTTCTCGAAAGCTCTGAAAAGTAAAGCCGGCCAAGAAAACAAGCGGTGCGCGTTGCGCGAGTCCCAAGGGAGAGTCTCGTCGCCGTAGCCATCGAGCTCGTGTACGCGTGTGTGCAGTGCAATCTGCGCATCGTCGTAGTTCAGACCTAGATCCTCGCGGATAAACGAACGAAACTACGCCGTGGCGCGAGCTTTCGAGGAAAGCCCGTGTCTATGTCCCGACGCCGGTATCTATCCGAGAAATCTCGCGCGAGCCTCGCACTTTGGCGCGCGATTTGGCCCTCCGCCGTGTGCAATATACCAAACTTCGCTGTAATAATGTCACTTACTTGTGCTTTTTCGCTGTTACGTATAGTCGAGCAATCTTATAATACTTCGGTAGAAAAGTTACGCGAATAAATATCCATTTTTATACTTACTATATTCTTGTGTAATATGATATACAGAAAATGTAAGTAATGGTATTTTCTAGATATGATTATAGCTCTATAACAAGTACAATCTATACAAACATACACGCATAAAATCCTGGACAGCGAGTGCTAAAATCGCACGTGACATAGAGTGCCGACGCATAAAAATCGACCTCTACCACCCAGCGCGCACACCCACACCGTCAAACTCTTCGCAAAGCAAAGCAGCAATATTCTTCCCCTCCCTCCCCCCGTCGTTTGAAAATCGAAGATTTTTACGAGTCGCGTATTAGTGCTTGTTCCGAGGGTCGTAAAAAAAAACGTACGCAAATGACACCTGTCGGCCTTTTAGATCAGGAAACTTTTACTTTGCGCAAATGTTTGGCGAAAGAAGCGGACTGCCGCGTCGACGATAACGGAACTCTGTATATACTCTGTACGCGTGAGTATGCGCAAATTATACACGAGGCGCTCGCGAAGTAAAGCGTCATTCGGAAGCTCTGAGCGACGGAGGTATCATCGAGTTGACGCGCGTGTTTGCAATGATTTGCGATGATTTCAGCTGGTTGCCTTTTCTTTTTGTAGCGACCGTCGCTGGTTAACATGCGATCTCTTGAAAAGTAATAATTATATAGCTTCTTGTTTTCTCATTAACGTACTTTTTTTTTCGTAAATACCGAAAAAGGCACTGCTTTTACTGATTTTTGTAAAAACTTTCGACGTTTATTATTCATTTTGAAATTTGCGCGGGTCATTAGTAATTATAAAACAAGGTTATTACGAATTTTGAACCAGAACGTAAAATGCACTGTTTTCAAGTATAAAATAGAGCTTCATTGTAAGATAAAATTTAGCATATTCCTATACTTAGACTCTCAAGAAATATTCCTTATAAATTCGATTTTCTAGTAAAAGTAATTCATAAAGATTTATTCTCCCTATCATTCAGTTCCATAGCACACCATAAATCTAATTAAACTGCCAAAAAGAATTAAAATCCCAAAACAAACGAAAAGCAGCACCGGTACAAATCGCAAAACAAAACCTCCACACCCTCCCACTGCATAAATACCGATTTATTACCTCAACGTCGCAATCGAGACACGTATCTCACGAGCTACTTCAAAGTCAAGTCAGATCGCACTGCTCTTGCAGCTGCCGCCTACTTATTTCCTTTTTTTATTTTCCACGCGTCGCTTAGACGCGGGGCGCTATTAGGCTCTCGCAGAAAGCTGCACGCGTCCACATGCAGGTACCTACAACTCTTACGTTGTTGTTTTTTTCTTTTTTTTTTTTGTTATTATCATTTTCATTGTACGGCCGGAGACGCCGCGACCCGAGCGTCTGGCGCCAATACGCAGACAATATGCCGCACAAAGAGGCGCAATTGACGATGCCACCTCTGCCGTCGCGTTATACTTTTGCGTATTAGATGTATACTGTTTAGTTTGTCGCTTATGCTCAATTGATTCCAGGAGGACGATAATAGGCCGAGAGTACAATAGTGCAGGAAAAGAAGTGACGAGAGATTTAGGAATAATAATAATGGTTGATTGTCACTTTTATGAAATATAAGTGACCACTTTGAGATTACACTAGTAACTGCCCATTCCTTACCAATTTCTGTAAAAAAGCTAAACAATCGTTTAATAAATAGTTTGATTTCTATTGCTATATAAGAAACAGACCGATTAAATGTTTCGAATGTGATTGCTTGTGTGCATAAGGGTATCGTGTTTCGGTAACTCATGAGAACGTCTTTTTTTTCGAACGTCTGTTTCAGTGCAAACAATGCGGCAAGGCCTTCAAGCGATCGAGCACGCTGAGCACCCATTTGCTGATTCACTCGGACACGCGGCCCTATCCCTGCCAGTACTGCGGCAAGAGGTTTCATCAAAAATCGGACATGAAGAAACACACCTACATCCACACCGGTAAGTCAATAATCTTGCAATGCAATGTCGCGATATATGTGAATTGCTTTCCATGTCTTTCCCATCATGATTAAAGTGTTTCTTATTTTCACGTGCGATTAATTGATCTAAGCGCATGACGTCGAAGCAAAATATTGCTTTGCTTCTGAACTGCGATGAGATATTAGAAGTAATGTTATAAAATTTAATATTTCATTACGTGCATTCGAGGAAAATTAATCGTTTGAAATGAAAAAAGATAAAGTGTATTTTCGAGGTTAATTTTTATTAAAAGATTATAAAAACGTATGAGGATACGAATTAACTTGTTCGTCGAGTGTACCAAAAAACATGCTTTGATACAAAACGATATATTCAAGCTTTCGTCTAATACTTAGTTATTATCGTGCAAAAATACCAAGTTCGTGAAAATTGGTCGTACGAAATCATCGTTCGAATCGAGCTCCCCATCTATAATCCAGTTTAGCGAACGAGCAAGCGATCACCCTAAAAACAGAGTATGTATAATTCTAGAAACAGTAGAAACACGAAGCTCCGAAAAAGCTCGCCTAATAAAGGGCCGTTAAATCGCTCTCCGCTCTCGAGTATCTCGATTAATATTTAATGTATTCGTCGCCCATTGTTTCTCGTCCTATATGCGATTGACCTCGAGAATTGGCGAAAGCTGCTTCTGTTTTCGCGTATGTACAGTCCTCGAGTTTTGCTTTTTTGTTCTTCTTTTTATTCGTAACAAGGTCTTATAGATGCATACGTGTGTATTTCGATGTTTTCGCAATTATGAGCGTATATGTGTGTGTTTGTTGTATATATGCATGATCGTGAAAAGACCCTATACCAAAGAATCTATTATTAATGACTGAGTCAAGTTTCAGCAATGTATATAAGGACTTTAGGCTGTTTAACGAGACGGGCGATTATTATTTCTAATTAGCATTGTATTGTTAAATCGATCTGTAGATACGGCTCAAGATTTTAAACACGCTTATAAACTTTTGAATATGATAAAAAAAATTATATAATTTTTTGAAAATAAATAAATTTAGTGGGTAGCTTCTCACCTCTAAGATAAAGCGGAAACCAAACAGAACGTAAGTAGCTACTGTGAGTCGTATTTCCCTTATTCCTCCCCCTGCGCAATATTACGATGTAAAAGATCAGATAAAAACTCATTTGTCGGACATGCGCGCGCGCTTTTTTATATTTTACGAGCGTAGTTAGTGCGCGAGGCTCGGCTCGTAATTCAAAGATTTATGCCCGAATCCGGCTACCGTGAAATTTACTTTCTAGTGTATCTCGAACAACCCAATTGATACCTTTCGAGTGTTTTCACTGTAATATTGATTTTTTTCAACATTAATTAGAATTTTTCTTCTAATTTCGTTGAGTGTTTTCACTTTTGATCTTGTCTTATTAAAGAAATGATGTGTTAATAATACGTTTAGAATATTTAGATTGTAATAAGGGATGAGCTACGACGTTTTCATTTTGTAGCTATAACACCTTATAAAGAATTCTTTAATTATTGTATTTTCTAATTCAAATCATTTTCACATTATTAATTTCTACCGCGATTGAATTTGAAATGCAGGCATTATATAATCAAAATAATTGTATAGTATAACATTTGTAATTATGTTAAACATTCAGTGTGTATAACTCGAGTTTTTATGTTGAATATGAAACAATGTTTCATACTAAGTAAGGAAATGTGTATTATTAACTCTTGAGAATACTTTATACACAGTCGATGTTACTTTCTAGGGAAAAAAACATACAAAGTATCAAAATTTCGATAGTAATATGCCATTATCATAACACAAACGAAAAGTTTTTCAAGTTAACGTTCATCGCATTCGCTGTTAAACGCGCAAAACTTCAATACAGAGGTAGTAATTTTTGCTCTGTATACACACACAAGCACATCCTTAATTTTGGCGTACAAAGTTTAACAACGATAAAAGGGGTTAGAAGCCATAGTACGAGAATTCGCATGAATGTTTCGCCTCGCCGTGCACATTTGCAATTGTATGTGTGTATGTCAAAGAATGACGAACGAGTCTAAACGTCCCTCTCTTCCAACGTGTTTTGTACAAAATTACTATCAAGAGGCATATTTATAAGTAAACGAATGCCATGAACGTAAAATTATTGTTCGCCGCATATTGTATCGTGCGTATGTGCGGTGCGCTGTACTTATAGCCAATCATAATGTGGAAAAGAAGGAGAGAGAACCCTCCTTCGCTGTAATGGTAGTTGAGAAAGTGACGTGAAAATAGAGTAGTTGAAGACACAACAACAACGTGAAAAATTCCGTTTGTGCGGTGCAACACTTATCCGCGGTTTTTTTCTTTCTTAAAGACATTCGAAGAATATCGAATTATTTTTTTTTTCCTTTTCAAGTAATATTGTAAATACTTCTCCCTTCTTTGAATTTTGAAAACAACAATTATAAACTTTATCCAAAATGAAAAAATCTATAATATAAATGTTTCTTGTTTACGAATAAAACTTTAATTTATGTACTGGAAAAAAACTTGATTCACGAGCGTTATTAAATACTTTTATAGTAAAATTATATAATGCATTTTGACTACATTTTTTATTAAAAATTACTTTTAAGTGCATTGCAAATAAATAAATACTTCTATAAAAGAAAAATTATTTTCATATTTTAAAGTAAATTTTTTAACTTGTACTGCATAGAATTAATAAAATAGTAAACAGCATTTAAGATACCTACATTTGTAAGTTATATTTCTCACTACAAAAATTTCGTTCCGCCGATTCTGCATCCAAAAACTCTACAGCCCACTCTACTACTACTCATATCAAATCCCATCAAAGCTGCTCTCTTCTAACCACACAAATTTCTCACGAACAATCCACCTCAATCACTAAAACGCCACATCGACACCGCCAACTCTGAATCACCCTCAAATATTGAAGAATCCCAGCGACCAAAAAACGCTCTCACCTACAATCGACAACGAAACAAAAAAAGGAAAGAAACGTCCCCGCGTGAGAAAACGACCGCAGCGCTCGCGCGCGTCCCCTTTTTCTTTTTTACAGCACCGCCGGCGCAAGCAGGAAGGATGGGAAAAGGGACAGCTTAGGCCGCATTAAGGGGACTTCCGGTTTGGCGCGCGCGGGCCACGTGCCGCGTGCGTGTCGCCGTAGCTGGCTGGCCGTGCTAATTAAATTCGAGAAAAAGGAGATAGAGGAGGGAGAGCCCCGTATGCCGAGTCCAACCGACCGTGCGGGTGTCTCACTCGATTTGCCACCCCCGCTGGCGAGTAGGTAACCGACATTAGGCCAAGCGCGGGGGATCGGGAGACGCATCTTTTTTTCTGTTTTTTTATTTTTTTGCTTTTCAGATTTGAGAGCAAATAGCGTTGGTCGATATGACTGTCTTTTTCTGATTGATGGGTAGAATGTTATAAGATCTTAATTTTTAATTATTTATGCTTTTTCTTGTTTTAATTAAGTAGAAGTCAACTAGTTTCAATTCACACTTTCTTTTACTAAATTTTAATTTCGCGCTTAAACGAAGTGATCAATTAAATGCCAACGGTTAAAGTGATTACAAAATGGCGGGAGATATTCTTTAAGATATGATTATAGTACTAGTTAATAGTAGTAGTCTTTATTGTTAGATTAGTTTACAATAATTTATAAATCAATTGTTATTATATTCATTATTTTATTTATACATTTGCATAAACAAAGTAACTAATGTACATAAATATTCTAACATTCGTTTTGTATAATTTTTGCATATTTGATTCTAATGGATTCTTGAAATAATTATTTTTATCTCTTTAACAATTATAACTAATTACTCCTTGAATAATTATGAAGTAAGGAATGTTCTCGTTTGAGTGATATAGATGAGAATGGGATAGTGTCACAAATGATCATTGAGTGAGAATACAAAATTTATTATATAAAAAAAGTAAATTATTTTATAAAAGATTTGTTGCAAAATTATAGCTTCAAATTTTTATATAAGTTCAATTTGCCCTCATTATAGAATAGATTTAGGTATACTTTCTAATTAAAAAGATGAATAAAATATCAAAAATCCGCAAACGCAACATTGTTTTGTCTATATCGTCCAGTCTCGACGCCGACTTTTCCACAACAATTAAAACACGTGGCCGAGCCAACTAGTTTTCTAACAAGCTGCACGCGCGATTCGGTTCCGGCGCAAGGCTACAACTACTTAACGTAAATCAATTCTACAATTGCGATCATCGCGTCGCAGGCTTTACGTAAACACGCGCGGCCAGAGCCTGGTGAAGGGCATCGTTTCGACCCGCGGCATTAATCGCGGGACTAGTTTTTCTACTCTTTCTTTCTTTCATTTCGATAAGGATAAAGAGGCTCAATTACACGCGGGGTGCGCGCTTAATGCCCCGACAAAGTGTGTATTATACACTCTATGTATGTGTATACGCACGTGGGAGGCAGATAATGAGTAGGTACGAAAATGAGATTTTGAAGAAAAAAAAAAAAGGCTTGCGGAGAAATTAATTATAAGCACCGTGGATTTGGGCATCGCATGTGCCGTCGAATTAAATTTGATTACTCGTGCGAGGGCTAATCAAATCTACATTTGGAAGTTTTTGTTGCCGGAATTTGTGATGAAAAGTTTTTGATTCGTGCGTGCTGAAGTGGGATTATAGTCGGAGCGGTTTAGTTTATTGTTCGGGTACTTTGGTGAATTGGACGATTAATGAAAACGGCTCGGAAAAGTAATTTAGTTTTCAGTTTATTTTGAGATTTTGTGCGTGGTGTGTATTTCTTGTAGTATAAGTGAATATTATATCGCGTGTTGTAATTTATAGTGTAATGCGCGATAACTGTGTATTATGTACCCGCATCCTGTGCTTTAAGATAATAGTGAAATAAAGCAAAGGTAAAGCAAAATTGAAATTTGTTGAACGTTGTGATTATTCGGTAATTACCAAACAATTTCAATTTTCTTAAATATTTGAATATAATATATTACCAAAATTAAATTAAATTACTTATTACCTTTTTCTATAAATTCAATGAATTTCAGTAAAAAATAAAGCCTTAGCTTTATAAACACATAAAATAAAAATCGCGGTTAAAAATGATAAAAAGTTGTACACACACGTTTGTCATAACAAATAAGTAGGTTACAGTAAAATCAAAGTTGACGTTATCAAGAATTACGAGCACACATAAAACAAACGCACATAAAAATAGTTTCTACATTCTTCAAAGTAGACCGTGCGTATATTATCCTAAAAATTCAAATCTTATTAACGAATCCCCCCAAAGCACACAACTATACAACCCCAAATTCTGCCATTACATCAAATCTACCCTCTTTCTTCCATCTTAATCCCAGAACCCCCAAGAAACTCACCCGCGCTCGTCTTACGCGAAGATCGCGAAGGTCGGGGTCCCTCACCCTCTTTCTCTAAATAATGAAGCTCATGCATTGGAATTAGATGTTACGCACACAACGTGTACGCGCGCGCGCACGCAGCGCGGACTATAAGTTTATGCATAATCGAAGATTGATTTTCTTCATCCCCTTTTTTTCTCTGCTCGCGCGCGCGCGCGCGGGGGCTCATCGGGAAGTTTTCCTCGGTACGCTCGAACCCTTTGCTCCGCGGATGAAATTGCAGGTTACAGATGTATATATATATATGAGTGCGCGGGGGGTGTATTGAGGAGTGTATAAATACACCGCACCAGGGCATCAAGATTTCACGAATCTTATTATTCTTGCTGCACTGAAATAATCTTCGCAAAGGAAATATGCGGAATAATGGATGAGCGGAGGAAAAGAGTATAGCATTTATATTCGAGTGTATTACGTATGTCGTGAGAGAATATGATTTTTATGACTAACAATGTGTAATACTTTTCCAAAAATAGAATTAAATGACATGTAATCTTACGTTTTTATATAATATGACATCCGAACAAAACTGTTCTAGTGAAAAATATTATAATGTTGCTACTGTAGCTAATGGTTTCTAAAATCTGCGTACTTTTATAATTTTAGAAGTCTGAAATTTTCATGACATGTTTGTTATCGTAATTTGAAGTTACACAACGATTTTCAAACATTCTTATCCGGTATATATAAAACATTCCGGATGATTCGTTATTTTTAGTGATAACGTCCTTGCGCATAATACTTTAACATATGTACCCAGAAAAAACTATCATATTATCAAAACGCAACAACATAAAATCCCTCTTCATGCTTCTTTATAAATTAACATTTAGCTTCAAAAATATATGATGGGTTTTTGATTAAATAAGGCCAAAAATATTATATTTTTATTTATAATAGTATTACAATAATTTTCATAATGAATAAATCTTGTTTTTTATCTGCAGAGTAGTAACCAGTATAGAATTAACTAAATTTGTTTCAATATAAAAGCATGAAAAGGTGCATGATATTACAATAAAATATTCTAAATTTAATCCATAAACGATATCCAAGAATCCACTTAGATGTAATAGAAATTCATGCTTCTTTCTATATAAAAAGAAAATCAACAATAATCCGCTTACAATTAACCAACCATCAACAGACACTCACAGCGCACTAGACGCAATAATAGGAAGACACTCGCCTCCTCCAAAGCATAAGTCAGCGACTCTCTTTCACTTCCTCACTCTCTCTCCCGGCTTAGGCAAACTAACTGCGCGGTGGCGCCTGGATAAATATTTATCGAGTCAGGTAGTAGCGCCCTGTGCGTCCGCTCATCCCAGTGTCTGGCGCACGGGGAAAAGCGAAACAAGTGTCGAGTCCGCAGAGGGTGCACACAGGGATGGGAGAGCGCGATAATGAGGTGCGAGATGGATCGATAAACGAAGCACGCCGCGCGGCTCGAAGAAAAAGGGCGCGCGTGCACCTGCTGGGTCTCCCCGTTTCGGTTGGAGCGCCGTCTCTTCTCTTTAAATCGCTGGACGGTTTCCGCGCGCGGAGCTGCTCGTATTCATGGTTTTCCGCAGCTGGAGGAGAGGAGAGGAAAGTTTGGGATTCTGCATTTCTGATTTATGATAATTTCTGGGGATGGGAGCTGAGATTCGGGCTATTCGTGCGCGTAGAAGGCTTGGCAGGTTCGGTGTATTGTGCTGGAATTGTCATTTTTACTTGTTTCGACTTTCTTTCGTTTACAAATTAGGGTATATTGCTCAAGGCTCTTTGAGAAGGTTTAAATTTCTAATTTTATGATAATTCTTCGTGACTACTAATACAATAAATAGAGGATAAATGTTGCACTAGAAGTATGAACAACGCACAAAGGAGACGAGAAGGTGCATCATACATAAAATAAACTGCGCGTATCCTTTGTCTGATGCGTATTTTTACAAGAATAATAATTGATTAAGCTCAGTGGCTGACCTACGGCAAACATTATGCAAAAAGCGCATCGAGAGAGCGCACAATAAATTCATATCGATTTATACAGCTGCGTTTGGATAACCTTGAGTCATTTCTATACTTGCAAGACGATTCTCTTTCTTTATTATAAAAATTTATATTTTTTTTTATCACGGTACATCGTGCAGTGACGTATTATATTAACGATAAAGCAATAAAAAGAAGTCCACCGACGCCCATTCTCGATCGCGATACGCGCTCATTATTGTTTTTGGCCCGTGTACAGGCACACGTGTATGCATAGGAGTAGGTGGAGCTAAATGTTATGGTATTACGGGAGAAAATTACACATTGGTAGGCGCTTGATCTCGAAATCTACAAATAAGGAAGTCACGTATTAGATAAGAGTATTTATCCTGGATGATACGGGGGGTAGTTGCCATGTAAGAGCGCGTGCGTGTCCGTATATATACACACGATTGTGTACACACTCTTGACAACCCTTGATTGGGTGTTGGATTTAGATAAGTGTGTTATTTTTTTTTCGTTGGCCGGAAAAGGCGCATCCCTGCTGGTTTACCAGCGATGGTAATTATACGTTTACATGACGCAACCACGTGTCAAGATTTCCAAATATTCTGTGTAGTTCTTGATAGACATTTACTATTACAAATATATCTGGACAGTCAATCAATATCATTAATCGTTAGTTCATTTTATCAGTTTATTATAGCCATTCGATAACTATATCTACACGAAATGAAATAAGAAATACATAAGCTTAAAACGCACGTTTATTCTACATAGAAAAAAAGACAATTTTAGTTTTCACATGTACACATATAAATTATCATAATATACATTATACAAAATCTAATACTCTTTTTAGGTCTTGTAATTAAAATAAACAGGGGACCAGAGTTAATTTGTACACTTTATGTTTTAAGACTTTTATTTCTTACCATAAATGAAAAGCAGTACTTTCATTTACTATATTTGTATATAGTTATAAGATCATGTATTAGAATTTAAGTAACCCCCACGTCTCCCCTATAAGAATACACGTATACCCTTTTCAACAGCATCTCTACATGCATGCTTCGCAACTTCCAGAAAATAAGAAACACTCTATTCAAGCTCAATCCTAGAAACGAACCCCCAAAAATAACACCCCACCCTTTTTTCTTCTATGTTTCAGGCGAGAAGCCGCACAAGTGCGTCGTCTGCGGCAAGGCCTTCTCCCAGAGCAGCAACCTGATAACCCACATGCGCAAGCACACGGGCTACAAGCCCTTCCAGTGTGGCCTCTGCGACAAGGCGTTCCAGCGCAAGGTCGACCTTCGCCGTCATCGGGAGGGCCAGCATCCTACTGCCCCCGCCCTGGACTACCGATCTCTCAAGGTGCCCCCTTCGGCGCCCAGCACGACGTCCAGCAACAGCATCTCTGGACATGAGAGTAGTTTGCAGGAGGCGTACCATAGTCCCATGAGTATCAACAGCTGAGAGGCTGGACGCGCAGTGTAGGAGAGTTCTGACCAAGGTTGTGTATGCACGAGGAAAGTGTATGTGTATATATAGGTGTGTATCTCCTCGATCGTTCGATGCTTGGCTGCAAAGAGACAGAGAGAGAGAGAGAGAGAAAGGAAGGACCCTGGGTTGGGGTAGTTAATTGTGCCCCAGGGGTTAGTCAGTTTAATTCGTCCAATGTTCGACTTCGAAGCTGCATGGCTGTACTGCGGGCTAGATATTTGGTGATGAAGGTGCACCTGAATGTTTATTCTGCTGGAAATGGGGGGTGAAAATTGAACCTTCCTGTTTTGAAGGACCCCAGGTTTGTACCCTTAATAGGGGTTAGTCAGTTTGAAATTCGTCCAATATGTTCAACTCGAGGCTGCACGGCTGTACTTAGGGGTGAATGCTCGGTGATACAAGTGTGCCTGGATATGTATTACCCTGGAAATGGGGGTGTAAATAAGGACCCCTATTTCGAAGTATCCATTGACAAGGAACACTGCAACATGATTACGTCCAGAAATAAAATGGTAACGATTCTCTAACACGGCTCTTAATCTACTTACATCCAGACGACTTGCGAAATTCTTTAGTAAATTATATTGCTGTGCGCAAGGAAGCTACTCGACTTATCAATCCTTCAAAATTTTTAAATAAAAAATCCACTATGACTAAATAATATTTCATATTTCATAAAGACGCGAGCCTAAAAAATTCAATGAAAAATACCTAAACAATAAATTCCACGATACTGAATTTTTACCAGCCTGGCGGAAAAGAAAGCAAGGTGAAAGAAAAAAATCGAGTAGTTTTCTCGGAAGGCGTTTTCTCAAGCGAATGCCGCGCGGCGGCTTTTCCGTACGGTTCTCGAACGAGTTTCTCTCTTGCATGCGCGCGTATTGCCGGAGAATTTCCGAGCTGCCGCTGTGCCGTGTGGCATCGCGGCGGCGCCGCCGAGGCAAGAGAATAGAGGTGCCTAGCACCTGTTGAGGGAGATACCGATCGCTCCGCTCGCGTATAATCTTTCTCCCCGCCCGCCGCAGCCCCGTCGTAATATAGAACACTCCCGAGCTCTTCGATCCGAATTGTTATCGAGGCGAGGAATAATAATGCTTTTTTTTCTCATTCCATGTATTGCACAATACCTCTTATGGTCTTTCTTCCCCGGGTATATATATCAAATTTTTATGGACGTAATGAAAATTCGTTGGAGAACTTCGAACGCGCATAGATTGATATCTTCGGTGTTTTGTTATTGAAAGTTTTGAAAATTGATTTTTGTAAATTATTGAGATTGTATTCTTTTTTCGAGATACGTGATGAGAGAACTTTGGCCTTAAAGTGCCTTATTGAATAGAGTGTAAATTTGAGAGTGAAAAGCTCGTATATTTAAATGTCTGCAATATATATATTAAACGTATATATCGGAGTTGTATATAAATTTTGAAATTTAAACAAAACATTGTTATATATCACCTTGTAGAGGGTACATTGTTTAGAAGCACGAAGGTGCTGCGAATTTGAAAGAAAGAAAAATTTTACCAGTGAATGAAGGCTTGTTAGATGTTATAAAGTAACGGATGTACACAAAGACTTTCAAAAACAGGGTAAATCCATCACTTGTAGCCATCATTTTTGGACTAAAATTTAATTATATACTTGTTTTTACAAAAAAATTGCGTGACAACAAAAGCATTGTTGTTAACTAAAAGTGCTCTTACAAAAAATTACGTCTGCAAGAATGGTGCATTTACTCTTCATAACCTTTCGCAAAAAAAAGCAATTCTATCGCAAGAGAAATTTGTTAATATATTCACGCACGCGTGTTCTCATAATCGAGTTTAATTTTTAAAAGAATTAACGCATAGGCGCACCGCGATATGATAAATACATCGGAGAACTAAAAGAGTTTCCACCGTTTTGTAATCTCTATATAGCAATACACCACGATATGGATCATGTAAATATTACTGTAGTTTTAATATTTTATTACGTGTCATAGTCCGTCGAAGCCAAAGCCGTCCGTGATTTCGAAGGATCGTGCGTTTGATATTAATGGTAGGCAATTCTTTTCTGTATTATTTCTGTACATTGTTTTTTCTATCTGCGCACGCGCGGTTACATATTATATGCTCGAAAAATTTTTTTGAGTGCAGTAGTGTTATGCTATTGTTTGAACGATTATTTACTTTTCTAAGAGTCAAATTATACGTATCAAAGATCGCATTCTTTACAAAAGTCTTACATAAATTTTTGAAAAAAAAATATAAAATCAAAGCAAAAAATGTTAACGTTTTCAAGAGAAAATTTGGGATAATTTTATTTAAACCGAAATGTTGACTTTTACAAAGTAAAAGATCGTTCAATCGCTTCATTTCGCGCATGCAATAATTATTCGGCAAACGACCCAAAAAATCGAAAGAAAAAAAAAATTAAAAAAAAACAAAAACAAATGAGTGACTTTAACCGCGAAGTTTTCAATAATTGTCGGGCAAAAGTTTCATAACGGCTAGAGGACCAAAGATAGCTTAAGATGTACCAGAAAAGGCTCGATCGCTCGCGAAATTGCACATTAAAAGCGTTCGTTCCGATTATAATTTGTTTTTTTATTTTATCTTCGCTCTAATTTGTTTAATTGGAAAGAAAAAATACAAAAAAAGAGAGGATAAACAAACGACGAAAAAGTGAATTGCGGCGATGCTTCGAGTCATAGCATACGCATAATGACGTATGCGCATGATGTATACCGACTGTACCATATAATATTAACGAATGTACTTACAATATACAGTAGTTGTAGTAGCTTATTTAAGTAACTTATAATTCGACGTAGTCAAAGATAAGGTTTGCATTATATAAGTTAAAGAAGCAGATGAAGAGGAAATGAAATGGAAGAGCCAAAAAATCGACTAAGGATTAATTAGCCAATGATATGTGCACGTATCACAGGCGCACGCATACACAGTGATGAATTTTTTTTTTAGGTATTAAGAATTGTAATTTTTTCATGACGAGAGATCAAGCAGTATAATTTAATGATTGTGTAGAGGTATAAGAAAACTGCGAGTTTACTTTGTACGTGTAACTTTTATTACGTCCACTGTGTTTTTAGGTCTTTTTTTCTTAATCGAGCTCGCGTCGACCGCTTGATAGATAAGAATAATTATGTATTGTTAATCGACAGCTGAGAATGAGAGATGAATGTAAAAGAGGGAAAATAGATGGGCGGAGCGCCGTCACTCGATTTTTCTTCTAAAGAATAGTTAATAGAGAGTTTTATGCGTGAGGTGTGAGGAATGCAGCGAAAGACAATGTGAAAAAATGACGTTTGGTGTTGACCGAAAGAAGAACCAAAAATTATATTTTATCGCTATAAAAGTATGAATAAATTGTTTTTCTTATAAATCTGCTCCTTACATTAATTTATGTGCCTGATTTTCCCATTCCTATGACCTACTCTTTGAAAATCATATTTCAAAAATCATATTACAACATAATTCTTATATTTTCTAGTTATATTTATCTTTTATACGATTTCACGTTCATTTTCTGTCACTTTCAATAAACTTAACATGTATTTTTTAACTAAACAAAAAATTGAAATGTAAATTTCTCTAAAAGATAAATAAAAATCAAATGACAACGTACACAACTTGTCTGCATAATACGTACGCTTCGACTGATTTAATTAAATAAGACTTACATTGGCATAACTACCTTTGACGACAGGACTTATAAGCATTTCACATAATGTCAGTACATATCAAGATTTAAATTGATAAAGACATTGTTTTTTGACTTGTCACATTTATTTTCAGTAAAACGATTACATTTTTCGATGTTAATTATGATCTATACAATTTGTAGTGGGTAATCGAATAGTCAATATGAATTAATTTTATTAAATACGGTGAGACTCTCAAGTCTCACTTTTATTGTTTTCATTCTACATTGATATTAAGTAATTAATAACGGTCTTATCAATTTTCTTTTTGCTTCTTTACAGTAGGAACTGGACACTTATAAGAATATATAATTTTTATAAATTGTTTAAAGATTGGTTACTAGATAAAAATAGACTATAAAATTAGTAATTTTCTTCATAAAATCATGTAACAAATAAGAGGACTAACTCAGATTTTTGTAAAAGTTCGTTATAGATTGTCTCCGGGGTCGTTACGGACCAATTAGTAATTTTTCGAGATTCAATCCAACTACTGATTTTCGTGAAAAAGTAACAGATTTATTTTTACTTTTTTGCCATATATTGAACCCGCTTTTTTGAATTTTCATAATTTGACCATGGAGACGTAATCCGCAATCTGAAAACCCCTTAATATGCAAGATTCAATAAAGAGAAGAAAGCAATTAAATACAACTATTAAGATAATAAAAGAGAAAAAAATCAACGAAAAAGAATCCCAACTTCAACTAGTTAAAATTATCAATGTATAGCACAACGCTCTTCTTCCTTCACCCCTCAATCTCGCATAAACAAATTCCAATCCAACGCACCGTCCAACGCCCAATCAACATTATCCCGTGCACCAGCTGAAAATGTTCTTAATTAAACCCTTTCCCGCTGACGCAGCGCGTGCCCGAACAAATTAATTTATCCGCGGCTCTTAATACCCACGAAACGCGTCAGGTGCACACTCTACACTGCGACGCTCTGATATATACCCACAACAAACCACGAACAAGATTGAAAACGAAAAGACTGCAGCAGCAGCAGCAGCTTCGGGAGATATCGAGTTCGCGTGGACTCGCGCGATTATACGCGTGCATGGTAATTGGTCAATTTGCAATTCGCCGATCGATCCGCGCGGCGAGATAAGGCCCCGAAGAGTATATATATATATATATATATATACGCATGTGTGGTGTGCACGTGCGTATATGGCGCAGGCGGGTCCGACCCGAATTCGACTGGAATTGGATGATTTTTACCGTGGTGCGCGCGGCTGCGCGAGGAAAAGGAGAGTTTATACACCGAGAGATCGGATTAACGATTATTTTCGGCTTTGCGCGCGCGAGAGAGAGGAGTCTATTATGGGGTTCGTACGTCGATATGTGCGTGTGCCGATTGATGGTGATGGAAACTTCGTGATGTGTTGACGTGAGATTTAAATATTCTTTTTGGAAAGAGTTTATCGTTGTTGTTTGATTATCTAAACTTGTATTATTTGAAATTGTACACGTATCTTTTTAAGCTTTGATGTAAGGTATAGTATATGCGAATTTGAGTACTCAAAGGTGGGTCAATAGCATTTTCGGCAATAACGAGTGGTGATTTTGTTTTATAAAGGTACCCATAAAGAAGGCAACAAAACTGGAATTAATGAATACTATAAATGATCATATATAATATAGTTACGAAAATTCATCATTTTTGTATCCGGAAATACTGGGAGTTGCGTCTATTCTGAGAATATTCGCCTTTTTAACTGAGACATCGAAATTTCGTAATAATTGATGGAAAGTATATAAACACGTATACAACGCAGCCAAACGTTTTAGGTACAAACATTGATATTCTCCCCACCAGGCTCACACGTAGATTCCTGATGCTATATGCAAAACAGAGAGTTAAAAGTTAAATTTTTAGTACAACTCACCGCATTTAGGTGGATTTAAGGTAGTTTTTGCATCGATGGTAGTCAAAAGAACAATTTTCGGAAAATATTTTCTGCTACTAGAAGAAATTTAAATTAAAATCAATGTAAAATATATTATACAATAAATCATAAGCGAGAATGCCCATCACGGATGCGGAGGTAGTAAGCCAGGGGCGCTGGAAAACGTACAAAATTGATTCTATTGTTTAGAGGTTACCAAAATATGAACATTCAAAAGAAAAAATTTAATGCGGAGAAGTGAAGGGAAACTTTGAAAAAAGAGGGCCAAGTTTGATAAAATAAGTGAAAAAATCAAGATTTTATCAGGCATTAAGTAGTAAAAATTACGAGAATTAATTATTATTAATGTTTTTCACTTTATACAGACGAAAATTTTTGTTTAAATACTTAAGATTTTATAAATCCTTCATGTTCATGTCAGTTTTATAGGCCTCCCATCAATGTTTTACCTAGGGCCGGCATATATGTATATTTGTATATATAAAACTCGAGCTTATGTTTAAGTAATGTGACTGTCAAGATTTTATTTAGTTGTTTTAACTCTAACCTGTTCTTTTGCCGTTTCTGCTGTATTCATATTATTATAATATTTTTTTAAACACTTGTTAACATTAATATTTTACAGTAGTCTCCACCATTTTACCCCCTTTAACCCGCAATTTTAAATCGGTGGATTTTGAAAAAATGATGAAAATAGTCATAGGGCGGAATAAGGAACAAGGAATAAGGAGGAATTATTGATGTTTAAGAAACACAGTTCCAATCGTTTCTTAGACTAATAACTATTATTAAATTTATATGACATAATACATTCTTTATAAAAAATTAACTTAACAAAATATTCGTTATTATATATATTTAAACATCTTTACTCTTTTTTAGCTTTTGCTACAAAAATTCACATACACTTTTTAATTTTTCTCAAATGAATCTTTCATGCTTATAAATATATGACCCATAATCACATAGAATGTAGCTAATATATACATTAGAATATTGTAATAATAAAATAATGAGAATAGTTAGCAGAGCTATAGAATATAAATAATAATTTTTGTAAATTTAAAATTACAATTAACTGTAGTGTGAGTTGAAAATATTTATAGTTTGTAACCGAAACGTAATAAAATAAATTCTTTTGATTGGTAATCACATTTAAAAAAGTATATAATAACAACTTTCTTCAATAATATATTATCAAGATCTTTAAATTGTATACGTGTTATTTCATTAATTAACGCATATCACCTGCTTTTTATTAATTGCATATGCTTTATTGAGAAACAAGCTCCTTTAAAAGCTTTCCAATACATTTAATATGTATTTAAAGACGCGTGTCGCGCTCGAAATGACCATCGCTGAACTTTTTATCTTAGTTACGTAAGTTCATGTAGTTTTTTGACATACATACAAATTTTAATGAATATAATTAAAGAAGCAACTGATATTATATATTTAGTATTAATTATGAGAAACATAAGAGTATCTCAATTCATTAATGTTTCAGTTTACTTTAAAATAGCAAAATAATTACTGTAATGCTTGGGACAAACTTTGGTTTAAATGATTTAGCTTATGTTATTTTCGCAGAAATATAATAAAATACTTTGTGATACTTTTTACTTTAACCAAGTAAAATTTGGTTTAAAACATCTTTTTTTTATGATGACAAAACACATTTTATGCCAAAATCAAAGTAACTTTGGAAAAACATATGTTTAAGCAGAAAAAAAATTAACTTTATTAACATACATAACCATTATTATTTGCTAGTTCATAACTACAAAATATACCAGAACTTTTATTGCAAGGAATAAAACTGGATTATAGTAACTAATATATTAAATTTGTTCTTATCACACATAAAATGTATATTATCATTATAAATTCTTGCATATAAATATTACAAAAAAACTTGCATACTCAATTAACACAATTTTTTGCTCAACAAAGCCACATTGTAAATTTTACTTACTATTTATATAATAGATCCAAATTCAAAAATGTAATTATCTACTGTTCGAAATGAACTCGTCGCTGTTACTAAAAATATCTGCCTTATATAAATATCTAACATCAGAATTTTCTTTAGTAAGGTGGATGCAGGTAATGTGGACATGCAGGTAATGTGACCACCTACGCGAGATTTCTCTGTATACGTTATTCTGAGGCTCCGTAATTCATATAGTATATGTATTGTGACAATAGACGTTGAATCGTTTACGCTCGAAAGCAAAACTATGATTTCTTAGCAATGCATGCCTGTAAAGAAACCACTTTAGTCAGCGTAATATGAGAGAAAAGAAAATCATACGGTACATAAGATTGTAGCATTATTTACGTACTTTACGATGAATGTGCCAGTTTTTGCCATAGAGTTTATTTTCAATACGAAAATCCAACTTTCGTTGATGTTTATCGGTTGGTAAATTCGCCATATGAATGCATTGCAAGGCAATCGACGCCGATAAGAACGGTGATTGCTTCTTCAAAATTCCTAGGCCTACTAATCCCAAAATATCGACACCAATTATGGCATTCGCTACGGCACCATGCAGTTAAATAACACATAAAGGAAGTCTCTGCTAGGCTAGTCTTGACTTTCTGAAGTACTTACTATACGACTTTACCATAAGAACTGATAGGCGGTCACTTTAACAACATTGTTGGTAAAGTTGGTAAAGTGGACAATTTTAAACTACTTAGAACTTCTTTAATTAAAATTCAGAGAGTACATTTTTTCGCAAAAAAACTCATGAGGTATTAAGTTACAGGTTCAAATAACATATGTCTAAATAGTTTCCGAAATCCAAAAACTCGATATACATCTACTGGAATCGAAAGTTCCTTAAGGTGACCACATTACCTGCACCCCCCTTATATAAATCCATGTAAAAAGTACATTACAGGAAGTCACGCATTCCACCAAACTCTTTCTACACCCACAAAAACCACACTCCCAACATCCGAGCATTCAATGCACAATACATGACCGCCCTCGGGTAAACCCAATCCCCAATGCAACGCACGCATCAAGCGAGAATCAAGCGATCCTCAAAAAAACGGGACAAACGTGTCGCATAATTGTTCTCCACGCGAAGAATCTCGTCGCCAAAAAATGGAGCACTCAAAAAACAAAGGTAAAAAAAGACAATCGCTCCCGACGACGACGACGACGATGAACGAGGCCGGGCTCAAAGACCCGGAAGAATCTTGACGTCCTGGATCAAGATCACCCTTTAATATCGACAGCTTCCGAACCGGTTTATAAAACTCACCGCTGCCGCTGCTCGTCTTCTCTCATTCGGGCGCGTGTGTGGCTTACATGCACGTATACATCCCAGTAACACAGTGCGGCATATACACCATCGCGTATATATACTCGTTCGGTTGCCGAGCTGATTGCGCGCGTGCACGATCGCGATGATAATGATGATGGACCGAATATGAGAGGACGGAGGGGGAGATGCGAGGATGAATTTAATAAGGCCGGGACTCTCCGCGCTGATGATGATTACGTGCGAATTTTCGGCGCGCGTCGCGCAATTTTTTGGGCGGTTTTCGACGGTTTTTATGCACGGTGTGCGCATGTACATGGAGGTACAGTTTGATTTAATGACGTACATGAAATCTTGAGGTTTAATAATGCGCGTGCACATGCGCGCGACTTTATTTTCAGCCTCGTTTTGTTCGGAGGTTCTTTTTTTTTTCCTTTAGAGCGCGAGTCTGTAGCGACGGTACTGCCATGGCTTTTAACGATTTAATTTCGAGTGATATAGGTGTCGCACACAAGTATTTAAGTGCACGGTTCACGGTATGGTATATAGAATTCGAGAGTGAATTTTATAGACTTAGGCTTATGTAATTAATGCGGTAGTTAAAAAAATATGAACTGTAGGGTATAGAAGAGGGTTTAGAAGAAAAAAGAGAGTGTAAGAATTGGATGAAAAAGGTAATAAAAGAAAGAAAAGTCATAAGTGAAAAAAGTGATAAAAGAAAGAAATGTCATAAGCAAAAAAGATATGAAGGTTAAAATTTAAAAACTTTATATGTATCTATAAGGGCGGAGACATATAGATAATAAACAAGAAATATATATTACAACATGTAAATGTTAATGACACTGCAGTAGTTTTTTCAGGTATACTGTGAAGCAATTAGAAGGATTAAAAAAGAAGCATTGAAATCGATTGTAATTAGCATTGCTAACTTGACAAGCAAGTAAAGAGTCAACTTGTTGTAACTCGTGTTGTCTAATGAGGACGGCCTCATTCAATTTCTACTCGGGTCATAATCCAGGCATGATCTCATTAACGTAAAGAAATCGTAACAGTAGATGTAAACATCTACTTCTCTTGAACTGAAACATTTTAAATAATTTGGTTTATAATAAAACTAAATATTAGTAAAATTTGAGCAACAGTTGTCACATGCACACTCGCTACCCTTCAAATCTGCCCGAACAAAATTTGAATATTGACGTTGAAGCACTTTTTCGTTCGTTAGATTCATTTTTTTGACTATCTTTGTGAAAATACGTTATCGTTCGCAAAAGTACTACTTTCAACTTCTACAGTCAAATTCTGTTCGGGCAGATACGGGAGGCGGTGAGTGTACGCAACTGGATGAATTGGGTATCAAATTCTGAATTTTTCTGATAAATATTAGAGTTACAGAAACTGAAGAATAACATCTATTCAGAGGTCCTGGAGTCGCTAATTATACGAATCTTCTATCATATTTTCAAAATATTTCGAACAAATTTAAAAATGAAGTAGTTCAACAACTTTAACTAACTTCTTCAACTAATTGCTGTGAAACGTCATCCTTGATTACACGGGTTATGAAGAAGTTCAGAAATTCATAAATTGAATTTAGAAAACACTAAAATTCGTCTTCTTTTTCGCTAATTGGATACTCAATTTTAAATTACGTAAATCTGAAATGATTTAAAATTCAGTAACTCCAAAACCCTTATAACCAGTATTCAACGGATACTCATCACCAAAAATCTCTTACATTAAAAAATCGAGCAAAATAACTGATCTTTAATTCCTCGCAATATAATCACCACGACCGCGTTAAATGCATCCAGACCCATAAACAACTCTTTCGACTATAAGAAAATTTCCCTATTAAACGCGCGCGCGCCATTAGCGAGCGCCACAACAGAGCATCCCGGCAAAGCGATCCTACGACTTCTCAATTGCTCATTCAAATCTCCAATAACCCTCTGGGTTATTGGCTACCGCCGAGCGACTTCACACGACCGCACACTGCCGCCGTGAATTTCTAACTCTCTCTCTCTCTCTCTCTCGCGCGAAAATAAAAGAACCCAGCCGATCAAAAAAGTTATAAATGCGCGCTCGCGCGGTGTGCCGTTAAGAATCGTAAATCTGCCTGGCCGAGAGCGCACAATGCGTCTCTCGCTCACTGACAAAAATGCTCACGCTCGCGCGAGCTTTACGACTCTTCCACACCGCAGCGGGGCCTTAAGTAGCCGCGGCCGCGGCGGTACAGCCTTGCATTATGGGACTGCGCGAGGCGAGAGCGGAAAGAGAGAAAAGAGCGTATATTAAGGATGAGGATGATTTTTTTTTCCTTACCTTTTTGTTCTCGCTCCTCCTCGAGAGGCAGAGGCGTGCGCAAGTATATATATACGAGTTTGGCACTGCGAGAGCTCGCGCGCGCCGATAATTAAAGGCTCGTAAAACCAGAGACGTGGAAACCAGAGCGGGATCCGGTCGATTTTCGATGAGCGCTTGCAGTGCAGCTCGGTTTTGTTGCCGCGCCGCTGCTGCTGCTGCTTTACGTAGAAAATATTACGCCTTATTACCACGCGCAAGTGCTGCACCGGCTGCAACGATTCGCGAGCATTATCTTGAGAGAGAGAGAGAAGGGAGAGAGAGAGAGCAGAGCTCGTTTCGATTCGTAAAAGATGGATTGCGGGACGATACTCAAAAGTGATTCGACGAGCAGAGCGTGCCGTAGCTTGGATTATTTTTTTCGTTTTTTTGTTTTTGTTCTGCTTCTTGATCTGGTTGGTGCGGATTTTTTTATTATGGGTTGATGGAGTATAGTGGATTTGAGTTTCAGCTGGTGCGGAATGTGATGGGCAATTTTCGAGAGGATATCTGCTGCGTAAAATTGAAGAAAAAAATTGGGCTCTTATTGTAGTCATGCTCAAAGTCTAATATTTCTTGAATTTTCAATTAAGGGTACATTATCGTGAAATAAATGCTCTTGTTTTTTTGAATAAAAATGTATTATTTAATTACATCACAAATGAAAATTCAATTATAAATACTTGCGATTTACTTTTTGACAGGGTTGGGGAGTAACTAGTTGAAAAGTTACAAGTTAAGTTAAAAAGTTAAAAAGTTAGTAACTTTTAACTTAACTTAGATAGTTTTTGCAACCACCAAACTTTAAACTTAACTAGTTAATTATTTTAGAGTAACTTGTAACTTTTCAACTATTTTTTATAAGTTAATTGTACATTAAAATGAAGTCCAAAAAGATCGTTAATTTTATATATACAATAATTAATAAAACAACCCTAAAAATCGCTATTTTTTATAATAATTATTTTAACTTAGGTGATATGTTTTATTTTAACGTGGAGTTAAATCAACTCCTCAAAGTTTTTCATTTTAAATTTTATGATGAAAATGTTAAAGGAAATTTCTTAATTTTGAAGTTTTTACGTCAGAACAATTTTCAAACTAGTATATTTTTAAGCAATAGTGTAGAATATAGCAAAATAAATATTTTTTTTTCTCAAATCTGATAAAAATAGAATCTTGAGTGGCCGGCATCCTTAAATAAATAAACTTCCGAAAAACTATGAGATTATTATATTTAAATCGAAAGTTTTTCATTTAAGGTTATTCTTTCATGATATTCGACCTTAAATATAAAATGTTTACAATAATTTACTTACATGTTAGAATATGAGAAACATTTATAATATGAAAGAAATTTATTTTAAAACTGACCAAAAATATTTTGATAATACAAAATTGGATATCGCATCAAATAAAGAATAATTTGACAAAAGTTGTTTCTTGCAAGTTTATAGGGGAACCCACCAATATATATATTGAAAAATAATCAAAACTTACAAAGTTATATCCTATAGTTTATACGTCTCACACAAAAACTTACAAAAATACGTGTACCAACTTATAAACAATTGACTGTAGCTTTGCAGATTTTGATTATTTTTAAATTTTTATATGATTAAGTCCCCGTGAAATCTTTCAAGGAACAAAATTAGATCTTTGTAATTAAAATCAGGTGAAAGAAAGAAATTCGGATCTTTTGTAAAATCGATCTAGTTGTCGTGATATCTAAAGAAAAATTGTTGTCACTTAAAACCCCTCTTTCATAGTATAATATTTATCATATTGTAATGTGTAAACAAATTATTACATAAATTTTTATATTTAAGGTTGATTCTCGTGAAATAACTACTTTAAACTTTATTGTAAGAAGTGAAAACGTATGTCTATCATCAGTAATGGGAAAGTACAAGAAACAAGCTAGAAGGACTCATATACGTTTTACAAAAATAAAATGCTAGAAAATAGAAAAGGTTTACGAGAACTCTCAAACTTCGGTGAAAACTCAGTGTTTGTTTTTACAAGCTAATCTCAAACTATTACAGTTCTGGAGAATTAGGCTGAACGTATACGTTTGAATTAATATATAGTTTCCTTTATCATTCAAATCGTATTGTATTCGGGTATCAGTTTGATTAAAATTCTTGGATTTGTTTCCTATTGCTTACCCTATTGACTCTGTCATATCAATCTACTTCCAATGTATATTATAAGAAACGCGAATACAGTACATCTAATCCTTATTTATTTCTCTTTGTGCGACCGAGATAATAATAATTCAATTTATATATCTTAAATGTATTTAAATATTCCACGCGCTTATATAAAAAAATGCAAAACAAAAGCATAGCATTCCGTCATTTCTGCAGTAGCAAATTTTCGTCTCTTTTTTTACCAAGATAGATATATTTAAAAAAATGTATCCACGGTTTAATCGAAAAATCTTATTTTTTACGATTCCGATCGATATTAACAATAAGTGTAGTGTACTAATTACTTGTGCGTAAAAGTAAGTTTTCGTCACATAATTCAACAAAAGTCTGGCATATAGTCTGGGATCGTCTCCGTAGCCAGACTTTGTGAGCTAGACTATTTCCAGATTTGTCTCAGACTTCTTTTTTACATTTTTGTTTTACGGAAAACAGTGTGTACCACATTTTATATTTTGCGTGTGTATAATATAAGTCTATGAATAAGTGTGAAATCCTATCTAAGAAAAAGCTTGTTGATAATTTAATATTTGCGGCGTGCGTGTTAAATCGCTTATAATAAGTCCGGCGAGGACGATTTTTAAATGTCATTCAATAAAAATTGGTTTTTAATAAAATTAACTTTTAAAATAACTTATAACTTTTAACTTTTTAACTTAACTTATAACTTTATTATTTTTTCAGTTAGTAACTCTTAAATAAACTGAATTAGTTTTGATTCTGATTAACTACAAACTTAACTTTTTAAAAATTAAAAAAGTTATTCAACCCTGCTTTTTTATGTACACCCTGCTGCAATGGATTCTTTCAAGAATTCTTTAAATTTTAGCTCTATGAAGTAGTGAACATAATATCTACGTTTTACATAATAAAGTTAGGCATATCTCAATGTCTGTCTCGTAGAACTACATTTGGGGTATAAAATACACTCGTGTATAACTTCATAGTATCGAATTTAGAAAGTTTTTGAAAGAATCCATTGCAATAAAATGTATAAAAACTTATTGAAATTTCATTTTCTTATATCTGCTTAGATTAGCAGAATATCAATGAATTTTTAGTGCCGTGCTTAGATACAAGCTTCAGTTGGGTACCTAATTGAAGAGATTAAACAAGAAATTTTAAACCTGGGGCTTTTTAAATCGATAGATTTAATTCGTTTTAAAATTTCAATGATAGTAAAACTTATTTGAAGTATAGATTATATAATCATAGTTTAAAGTATGGATTTGAATATCTAAAGTATAGTTTAGATTGATATAAAAAAAAATTATTTTACGAAACACATAATTTAATTTATACATTAACAGATATCACTTTTGATTGTTTGAAAATATTTGAATAATAAAGTTTGTGCATACGTACATACCCCATTAAAGTAGCCCTCTGTAGTTTTATTCAAAACCCTATACTTTTAGAAGTCGTCAATCATATAGTAGATTAAAATAATCTTAAAAGTTCAAACTATATTGATGTGAAGGCATTGATTTTTCTGACCGCGCAAGTTGTAAAGAAAATTTTCATTAACCCTTGATGATAATTGAAGCAAATACCGTATGAGCACTTTCATTTAATAAACTATGATTCTTCGTAATGCTAATGGCACGTGAAAGTTTGTCTAACCTTGTTTCTTTCAGATTAAATGATGAAGACAATGTTTGGGTAAAGGACATTGCATTTAAAATTAGATTCAAATTGCTAGGTAGATGATGATAAAATGAGGTTAATCGGGGTTCAATTAAATCTACTTGAAGTACTAGTGTTTTATCAGGTTATAATTATTAAAAATTTAGTTTAAACTAATCTATTACTTGATCGCCGTCCTTAACTTACAATATTTTTTGTATACAAGATTTTAACAACATTAAATATGAATAACGATGCAATTAGAAGCGAAACATTGTACACTAAGCAAAAGCTTTAATCGCTGGATTCATGCGAGAATTATGCTTATGAGCAGCGCGCCGCATGTATTCAATCTAATGAATCAATAACGAGACTTTTGATCGAGTGGGAAATTTGCAAGCTATTACCCTCCCGCGAGCGAAGAAATTACGAAGCCAAAGTTATAAATATATCCTCTTTAGTGGCAACACAAGTCTCGACAAAGACCGTGTCTGAGCAGAACATCAGACCTCGGAGTGGGTGTAATTTTCTAGATCGAGCCTACGGTGAAATTGACAAGCCCTCATTATTGCATATCTTATTATGCCTTATGCATAAAGGATGCCTCGCTCGCGCGCTCTCTTTGCCATCATGTGTATACGTCGTTATTAAAAGCCAGGTTCTTGTTTAAACATTTTCAACAAAAAAAACGTTGCCAGTCGCTGATGTGCCTTTTAGCTGGTATTGAAGTATTGGGATGCGTGTCGATTGCGTGCAGCATAAATATTTTGTCGTACAGTTTAATAAGAGATGCGATACAATGCAAAAGCTACATGATCGTGTTTTATTAAAATGAACAGAACTTTAGGTTTACGTTCGCGAACTTCCCTGGGAGAAGTTTTTTCTGTAAAATAATGTAAAAGCGTGCAAAAAGTCTATGGTCGTTTATAAATTATATAAGACTTTTTTTTATTCTTTCGGTCCACACTAAATACATAGAAAAATCAGTAAAAATATCTTACGTAGGGGGGGTCTAAACTTCTTTAAACAAGCCTTACGTAATTTATGGACGGCCCGTAAAGCTATGAAAGAAAAGTGTAAAAAGTTTACAATACTATACAAAACAGTAAAATTGTGGATAAAAGAGTAAAAAAGTGCCTGAAGTTAGATAATTTTTATTTTTATTTTTTTTAACAATAATCAGGATCATCTGCTTTCATCTTTCATCTTTTAATAGAATAAAACATACATAAAAAAATTAAACATTACAAAAAAACGTAAATGTATTTGCCCGAATTCTGCTATATGTCTGCATACATTTTTTTAAATAAATATCTTTGTGATTAGAAAAGTAACTCTTATGAGACTATAAAATCTGTACCCTATAATTTAAATATTTCAGAAACATATAACATTAATTTATTAATACATTTTTTAATACCTAGTATAAAAAATGTACGTGGATCATCCTATACCTTCACGTTGAAAATCGTTCTGATTTACGTTAAAATGTAAAGCGAGGATATAAAAAATGTAAGGAATTCTCAAATTCTTTTTGTATACAGCAAATCTTTCTAAATATCTCTGCTTTGCAAGACTATACCGAATCGACAAAAAGCCACCCCAAAACAATAAATATTATAACTCCAAGCCGTGATTGTAAATTAGCATTTAAATATAATCCAAGCATCTAGACATCGACAATAACAGGCATTACCTTCACTACCATACAATATAGCGTCCACATTACGAACCACCAACAATCCCCCTTACGTATATATACGCGACAACGCAGCGCGAAGAGGAGAGAGAAACAGACTCGGCGAACGTCATTGAAAATTAAAAGAGCGCCACCGAGGATTGTAATCAAAGCTAATTTCAAGCCGAGCGAGCACCCCAAGAAAGAAATATATAAGCGACACACACTCATGCATGGGATGGGGAATATAAGTGAGGTACGAGGTAGAGTAAAAAGTGAGACTCGAGGTCTCTCTCTCTCTCTCTCTCTCTCTCTCTCTCTCTCTCTCTCTCTCTCTCTCTCTCTCTCTCTCTCTCTCTCTCTCTCTCTCTCTTGATGCGGTCGCGCAGGCTTTTCGCGTTTAAATTAATAATGGCCGGTGATAAACGGCAGCGGAGACACAGAGAAAAGAGAGCGAGAGAGAGAGAGATGGATAACCGCGGGGGTTGCAGCTCGTCGTCGTCCCCTTGCATCGTAAGGTGAATCGTGGCGTGTGTGTGTGTGTGTGGATGTCGCGCGACCGCTTTACGGGAAACCCACAAACCACTTGATATCGAATGCAATTCCCCTTGTCCACTGCTTTCTATGGTTTTCAATATTTTTACTTTTCGAAAATTTCCGAGAAATTCGAATATGAACTGAAAACCTGTAATTTGCTTTCTTTTAATCTGAATTATTTTATATTTATTTGAGAATCTATATTTATATGAGTCTCCCTGAGAATCTTTTTGATTGCTGATGGCGAATTCATTGTCATATTTTTATAATTCAATCCCTGGTAGAGAGTAATCCATTTCGGCTGGTTAGCGGATTAATTCTTAGCTAAATTTGTTACTTAGATGTAGGCTGATTTCTAGCTAATTTGTATCCAATTTCTAGTTAAGATCTAGTGAAAATAACTAAAGCATCATACTAATGAAAATAAATTTTTTCGATAAACAGTAATATTAATAAATTATTATTACTTATTTTTAAATGCAAATTAATTCATTATAATTGAATTTTAATATTTAAGAAGTTACACTAACGGCAGCTTTGAAAAGAAACTTATTAAGCATTCGCAACAGCCTGAGTGTTCTCCTCAAGTTTTCATTAATAAAGTTATACAAATAAATAAGCACCATGTAGAATAATTTTATGTTAAATTATATATCTCTTATTGTTAATTACTATGTAGTTTACACTGTTATAATGCCAATAATATGATATAAATATATATTTTATAATGTTTATAAAAGTTTGTTAGTATTAATTAGCATCTGAAAAGTATGATGTGGACAACTATTTAGCTAATGCGTTCAGTAGAAATAATCTAATTTATGAAAAATTATCAGAGCTGTTGCTAAAAACTAGTTTATAATTCTTATACCAAGGATGTAATCGATGCCATGTGGTGGGAAAAAGATTTTTTAATCTGCAAGATTATACGGACATGAGAAGCGTAATTTAAAATTTTGAATTACGAAAATCTGACAACGAATTCGTACTAAGATACTCAATAAAACTGCTAAGTACAGTATTACAAGAAAATTGGTGCAATAGAAAAATGTATGTTTGAATCTGAAGAGTTAAAGAAGTAGGTTATGAATACGTAGGTATCTACAAGTATGTAGAATTAGCGGAAAATGGAGAAACATGACATTCTTGTATTAATGAGGTAATGAGTGTTCAAGTTTCAAACAGTAATAAAAAAACCGAAAAATTAAATTTATGTATATTATAATTATGTTTATTTGTAGAAAAATTTAGTCAGTTGCGACAATAGTCCACTACTTATATACTTTTAATTGAAAACTTAAATAAAAAGTTGTTTCATGCAATTCGAAATATGTGTATTTATTATGAAAAGCAGCGAATTTCTTACTAAATTATAACTAGAATGAAATAGATTCGTAAATTATAAATTAACTTCATACTTCGTAGAGAAAAGTTTGAAAAACTTTACCAAAGTTCGCGACAGGCATAACAAGGATATTTTATCTATAGACTTATGTGTAAGTAGATGCTTGTCGAGTCTAATAAGACATTGCTTTACTATATGTATTTGATAACTACATATGCACATACATAACAAATACACCGTCTCTTCTTTTATCTTAGCAAACTAAATACTAACTTATAATCGCTGTAGTTAAAATACCAAATGTTTCTCGCTAAATAGATAATAACGAAGAACGATTGAAATCTCTTAGAGTTTTTAATTTCCTCTAAACATTTGCAGAATCGTTCTCATTTGTACAGTGATATAATATTTTAATATTATAAACAACATTTTCAGTATAATTTTCTATCAACAAATAGTACATTCATCCGATAATAAAATATATCATTATAGTTTAAAATAATACTTACTCACGGTATAGTCAACTTACTCACGGTATAGTCAATTTTTAGTTACTACGTCGTAAAAATAAAATAAAACCATTTTTTGTTAAATATATGTTGAAAACGAATGTTCTAACATATTTATATATGCTACATGCATTTATAAGAAAAAATTCAAAGAAAACTTAAGAGAAATTAAAAATTACGATTTTTTAATCTAATTCTGACCCATTAATTTATAAAATTAGGAAGCTCCAAATGCTTGTTTGCTTAACATACTTTTAAATTTCACAAAAAATATAGTAGAATCACAAATACGTGAAAATTATTTAACTATAGGCACTCACTATGCCAGCTATATATTTGCAAAAATAATTTTGTAAAAGGGCTTCTATAAAATTCTCAAAAGAACAAATAATAAAAAAATAAATAAATTAGTAATTAAATAATTAAATACATTAATAAATAAATAAATAAATATATAAATTAATAAATAAATAAATAAATATATAAATAAATAAATAAATAAATAAATAAATAAATAAATAAATAAATAAATAAATAAATAAATAAATAAATAAATAAATAAGTAATTAATTAATTAATTAAATAAATAAATAAATAAATAAATAAATAAATACATAAATAAATAAATAAGTAATTAAATAATTAAATCAATTAATAAATAAATAAATAAATAAATAGCTTCAAATATCTCTTTAAAAGCCATAAAAAAAAACTATTGGCTGCACAAGAAAAAAAATATCACCCCAATATACCACCCCTCGAAAATTACGCAAAAAAAGTGCATGACCCATGCAACATACACATTACACGTACATCAGCACAGTGCGTCACTGACCACACTCACCACTGTCGAAGCACCATGTGCGCATAAATACAATACACGTACCCCCATACACACACACACATACACACGCACCCACACAAACGTACACACACATTCACATTCGCACATTCACTCACACACAAAAGACTCGCGGCGTAAAGAAAAAGAGAACGAGGAATCGCGCTTCGTCGGTGCCTTGCCTCGTGCAAGAAGGGGCTCTGAATATCGCTGAAATATGAATGAGCCCAGCGACGACGGCCACACACACACACATACCTATCCTTCCTCGCGCACGGCGAGAAAATCGAGGGGCGTTTCGTAAAACGCGAAAAACGCGTCGCTTCGATTTATCGACATTTCCATATTTTTCTTAAAGGCACGGATGAGGCATTTCCCCAGCCGCGTCTACGTCCAGTTTGCTGCGCCTGCATGCGGTAGGATAAGTGCGCGAGTGGGTGGTGGGGGTGGCTCGCCGGAGGATTCTCGGATCGCGCGAGGCAGAAGTGCTTTCTTGGAACGCGCGGCTTTCTTTTAATCGCCGACGGCGTTCGCGCACCTGCGCAAATCGAAGTGCCCGCCGTTTTCGCCAATTTGGACGCGGGCAATTTTCTTATGTCGCGTCCCCGGAACGAGGAAACGCCGGATTTTGAAGAAATCTGACAATTGCTGAGTTGAGTAGCGGTGTCATACATGGAAATGGATAAGTCAAGCTTCTTACGATAACTTGCATATGATGAATTTTATACACTAACAGCTTGTACAATTTTACACCCTCGCATTTGCAGAGTTTTGTGAATTAAATGAGGGCTTCGATAATAAATGGGCGATTATTTTGTGCGTGTTATTGTAGTACATATTGGGCTAGAGCTGTTACAATTATTGTCTGATTGTACATAACTATTATTTTGATTGGCTAAATAGATTCCACGTTACCCTGAAATCAATAAACGTTGATTCACAGATAATTTGCACGAGAAACTTTGTTTGTAAATAACTGGAGGCAGCTGACGAGAAAAAAAATGTTACACGAGTACTTTTTTATACAGTGTAAGCATCAATTACACACATTTCTCAAAAGTACGACACTCAAACAACCCACATACATTGTACACAGTATTTCATTGAATATTACCGTGCGCACGCAAATATCTCGAATAATTTTCCTCGTAATTCGTATCATTATACCCAGCAGAAGCACATTGGCACATGTCCGTAGTACACAGAGTAAAACATCTCGCATGAAGGAGTCAAACACGGAGCCGCCAGCTTCTTTAATATATATATATATATATATATATATATATTCTGTGCCGAAAATTACGCGCACACAAAAGACATACACCGACCCGCGCTCATTTTTAATAATATCAAGTAGCCGGGCCGCGGCGCTCCGTCAAAAAGGAAAAAATAATTTCGAGAATACACCTATAATTCCTGCAGCGACGCACGAGTCGAGAGTGAAAAATATGCATAAGTGAGAAGGCGCAATTTTAAACGCGCCCACGAGCGACGCGCGCCCGCTACAAAAATAGTCCTGACACGTGCTCATTAACTCTCGCCCGCGAGTTGCACGCGCCCGCGTGCAGCGGAGAAATGCGTCCCAGTGCGTGTGGCGCGGAGATTACGTCATTAAATTTCGAGGGTAATTTCGCCGGTTCTCGATGCACCGAGTGTGTACTGACACATGCGCGCGGCGGAAAATGTACTTTAGTTTCAGAGTGCGGTATGAATTTGTCGAGAGCTCTGGGATTTTAACATGTCTTCTTCTTGTATACTTTGTTTCGCTCTCTTTTTTGCACGTTAAGGATCTGGGATTCTTTAAAAACAGTAGTTTTAAAAATTTTGTATTTGTGTCTAAATTAAAATTCAATATTATTTCGTACACGTACAAATTAATAGGTATTTCCGTTTTCGATTTCTTCTAAACGTAATGCATAACTATGGATATTGGACGTATGAAAAGTTAAACAATTTTAGCAGTCTTAATTCACTAAAAATTGCCTGCAAAATAGAATAGGAGACGAATTTATAAATTTGTGAATTTGCTCTGAGATATATTTGTTCTCAATAATATAAAAATGTATGGTACAGATTTGCTCAAAATTACAATCAACCATTCAGAGCATAAAAAACATAACATTAACGGACATTATGGAAGAAATGCTTTTATAATTAAGTATATGTAATATTATTTTATTAAATATTATCAAATAAAATTTTACTTACTTAAGTATACTTTTTCACTACAGTTTAATTAATTATATGCATTTCTTCCAAACTTATTCAGTCAAATACGTTAAATTTTAGCATAAATAACATTTATGCACCATGATGCTCCTCATAATGGAGGAATGTTCGAATGTTCCAATAGCCCAATACTGGTCGCGTTATTGTTGCCGGACGTTCAGTACGGTTAGACATTACTAAATTCATTATTTAAAGCAAAATATTACGAGATATATAACTTTTATGTTAATTTCTTAACATTTCATTTAAATCACTGTGTACTAATCTCAATCGTATGACTTTGTAAAAACCATTGTCTTGCAATAGCGTCAAACTCCAGCGGTGGAATCTTGGATAAAATAAATTAAACTCTGGGCTAGTACACTGACGATTCGTTGGACCAGTTGAAAAAATGTTAAACAAATATATAAAATCAATTATTATTCAATAAACATATATTTTTCAAGTAAAATAACATTGAATATTATTGAACGAGGGTATAAATATTATTTGTTATGCCAAAAACGGATTCTTTTCATAAAAAATTAGTATAAATTCATAGTCTGAATTTAAATTTAAATCTTTATGCGAGCGTACTGTTTGACAACAATACGAATTGCATGAATTTTTCAACCTTATTCATATCATTACTTGAGTTAACAATTAAAAAAACTTATTAAATGGATGATGCACTAGAGATAAATTTTCTGATAATATGAATAACATATTTTAATTTATTCCATAAGTTCCAAAACATAATGATACATCCATTCTAAACATCCACAAAAATTGCATCACCATCACCATCATACCTTGCAATTTGCAACACACACACACACATAACCCCAAAAAATTCGAGCCTAAATTTATCTCCAATCGCTTTAAGGGATCTGAGGAGAGCCACTCGTTGCGTCCTCTCCTCCCTTTGACGAGGAAGACGACACCGACCGCTGCGCACACACAGTTCATTATACACGCACCGCGAGAGGAGACACGCGACTCTCGGGCGCGGATCGCATAAATTAGCGCAGCTCCAATCCGTGGCGGAGGCGCATGCAAAAATCCACCTCGCGCCGCATTAAATATGTATACAGGCGATATACGAAGATAAGAAGCCGAGGAGCTCCGCGCACCTGTAGACACACACACACACACACACACACACGAACACACGAGGTGAACGAGCGGTAACGAGAGAGGAAGGAAGAGAAGTGCGTGGAAAGAAAGGAGAGAGAGAGAGGGCTGCTATACTCATTTGTATATAGAGATGCCTTGGTTTTTTTTTAGGGGCGGGGAGGATCCTTTCGGGGTGCCGTGCGTTTTGGCCTTTTTATCGCGAGGGCCTTGACTCGCGAGGATCCGGAGGGACGCGACACTTATTTGAGACCCTGCGGCCGATCGTTGGGAGATATACACTTTGATGCGCGTGTATGTGGGGAAGCTGTTTTTTTTGCTGCGTGCGTGATTTGGCGGATTTTTTTCTTAGGGGAAGGATTTGTTGGTGTTATTGTTTTGTATTTGTGTAGTCGGTTTGTTGTTGTTGAAATATGCAGGAGATGGAGAATTTTTAATGGATTGAAAATTGATTAAAAGATTCTCGTTATAGACGGGTAAAAAACTACATTTTTCGGGAAGTTTTGTGAAAGAATTTATGAGACGTAAAACATAAAAAATTTTTTTGATATTTATTTTTGCATGTTTCCAGGTACTACAAAATTTTTTCCTATTTACTTCTATATCCACGTGGCCTTAAATAAGTTGCTATGGAGGTGGTTATGAAAGAATGAGTAATATAGTACACGATTTAGAGAAAACTTACCGATTTTAAGAATCCTTTGTGCATTGTATATGCAATTAAATGCATTATAGTGTGACCTATAACTGTTTAATAACTTTACTGGCGAAGAAAATTCGTTTATCGGTCAAATTTTTTCAAGCATGCATCAAGTATCAAATTGTCAATAATTTACTTTGATTATGCAGGTTATACCAAAGCCATTTCCATACATTTAAAAACAAAATTTCTTTAACTTGATATTATTTTTTATGTATGTATTACTATCTCCAGATTTAATGTATAAAGTTTAGATTATGAAATAAGCAAATAACAAAACATGTTATATTGTCTTGCAATGTACGCAAATAAATGCTACATAGATTTTATACTTTATGAGTTACTAAAATTCCGAAAAATCCAATTATTTACGCGTTTACTACTTAAAGTATACTGATAATAAAAGTTTGTTAAAACGCAGTTTGCTTTCTCAACATCTATTCGAAGAAGGTAATTTATGAGCTCGTTATTCATTAACGTACTCGTAATGCAAAATTTGCCGGTCTTATCTACATTATATGAAGATGTCGCATGGTTCTTACGTTTTTTGATTTTTTTATCAAGAGGACTTTGACTTATACGAAGACAGTTTTGCAGCTGGCACGTGCATGCATACATCTTTCGAGCAGATGAAGTTTGTTGAAGTAAAGTAACAAGACACTTTGGAATTTTTAAATATTGAATTTTTATATTGAGAATAATTAACTTGTTTGAATAAGTACGTTTACAAAAAGTATGTATATTGAAAAATAAGTAATAGATTTATTTTGATAATTACATGCTAAAATATTTTGAACTTGGAAGTTGAAAGCCTTTTTATGCTTAATTTTAAATTTACTAATTTTTAAACGCTTCACTAGTTCAAATATCAAAATATGATTATAAATACTCCACAATTTCCTGCAAAGTAAAAATACAGAATGCAGCCGTCGAAAAACGATTAAATACAAGTAATATTATTTCATTGCAAAAGGTGCAGCAAAATTTCAGAAATATTTTGAGCAAACTAAAAAGAAACAAGTTGTACTGCGCGTGTAAGATTGACAGCTTGTCCTAGAATGACTCGAAACTACTTGGAGATCGTAAAAGACTGCATAAAAAGTCACGGCAGCTGCATATCATAAAATGATTATGAGGGTTGTAGCTATAGAACAATTTTCGTATTTCACGCACTGATATATTATACCTAAGTTACTTTTGCAATATGAACATAAAATTTATACAACTGAGAAAAATTTAATTTTTTTTACAAATAAATGAACGTAATCTGCGATCTTAAAATGACGCAGATTATTAAATTATTTATTATTTTAATAAAATTTTTATAGGAATGATTTTAAAAAATGATGCGTTTATGTGTAATGCATTTTCTTACAATAAAAGAAAAAAAACAATAATTCAATCTTTTGTAGGTATATATTTAATTTGATTTTATAGATAAAAATAGATTTTAGAATCAATGATACATTGCTGACCAAAGACACCGTGATATACGATATATACGATAATATGTTTATTGAAAAATATTCATTTTTTAGAAGGGCTCAAAAATAACCAGGACGGTACTACGCAGCTCTCTCTCGCTCTTATTTATATAATAATTTTAATTAAATTCTCTTTGAGAAAGCATAGTGCTAAAGTAGTTGGCAGTGTTTTGATTATTTTACTATCAATAATTCTTTTTATTTATTTATTTTAAATTATTTTTAATACATTAATATATGTAGATAGTATTGATTAATAATTAAAAAAAATGCATTTTCATTTTAATATTTCTCTATATTTTTCTTTGCAATGGTGGAACATAGCAGAATTTTTGACATTTAAAAAAAATGTTGCTGAACCTGTTACATCCATTTAAAAAAATCATGTTTATAATCATTCTCATAAAATACTACGATGTACAAACAAAATAGATAAAATAATTAATAAAAACTTAGTTTATACAACATATCTTAAAAAATTCATGCAAGAGCAAAAATTCATAAAGATATAATTATTTTATAAATTTTTTCTTCTAGTTTCTCTTCTATCCTCTCTAATTTTCTTTCCCTTTTCTACATAATCGCAAATTTTATTTTATTTTTTTTACAAAAACGACCTTTTTCTCACTAAAATTCACATCTTGAAAAATCACCTAACACCTATCAAATGTCTATCGATCTCCACACCTGTGCAACAAATCCACAACATCTCATCGTCACGCTTTTCCCTACGCCAAAAAAGGCAAAAAATAAAAGAAGTAAACCCAAGACCGCAGCCAGCCGACTTAGCGCCGATAATAGCCGGTTCTTTTTTCTCCCTCTCTCTCTCTCTCTCTCGCTCCACATGCACCCAAGCCGCAGCAGCTACACCCGTGCCCCCATATGATCCTCGACAGATTCCTGCTCCTGGGCTGGTGCGCACAAGCTGTGCACCACCACCACCGACGCCACCGCTGCCGTGATGCTTCTCTCTCTCTTTCTCTCTCTTTCTCTGCGATCGCACAGCAACCGAGAGCCGCGATCTGTCCCATAAGGATTCAGCAGCGCCGAGCACCTGCGCCCCCTGTTTCCTCTCTGGCGCGTGCGCGCATCCTTGTAACTTTCTTCGCATTTATTACCTTCATTATACGCCTCGAGTATCGCGCGCCGGCGCGTGGAGTGGTGCACGACTCGTCGATATGCCCCCGATAAATGCCCGCGGTAGGCGATTTCCCGCGACTCCGCGCAGTCGCGGAGCGAATTTTACTGCTCCAGTAGCAACATCACCCTTGTTATTTTTTCGCGCGAAGAGAGGAGAGAGAAAAGAGGCGAACTTGAATTATTATCTCTCGAGGCGAGTGCGTATATATAGTTTGCGGTGCAGGCGCGTGCCGCTGTCATGCCTCTGGAGATCTTCTTCGGAGGATATTGCCTTTTTTATTGCGCTTTGGAGAGCTCGGAGGTGGGATTGAGGGTTTTTCGCGGAAGGCGGGTGGTTTAGATTTGATGGAGATGGGAACAGGATTTTTAAGGGCATTTTGGGATGGACTGAGCGATGATTTTGAGGTGCGAGAAGGCGAGGGTTTTCGTGTGATTTTTACTTTGATTTTGAGAATGACAGTGTAAGGAAATTTTTTCATGCTGAAAGGTAGAGTAGAGAATCGATCATTTCGAGCGTGCTTAGAAAAAAAGTAAAAAATATAATTTATCTCCGCTTCTCAAAAATCGAAAATACAAAAATTTTCAATTGCGTTGTGCACGACTCGAAATGCGCGATCACCTTTCCAACTTTCAGGCATAAAAAATGGCCCTATCGTGTTGTCTTTGTTGACAAAAATATGGTGTGCAACACGGGGAGAAAAACTATTTTAGACTCGGGTAAGGTGTTGTCAGCACTCGTCTTTGTCTCGGGCACCTTCGACGCTCTCGAATCCGACTCGCGCTAATAAATACCTCATCCTTGCTAGAAATAGCTTATTTTCTCCCCTTGTTGCACAACGTACTATAGAATAGATTGATTTATTGTGGATAATGCACATGTTTAACACATACAGTATTTGTTAAATTTAATATTTTTGCATTTATTAATAAAATAAAAGATCTTTATTACGCATTGCAGAAGAATTGTAATACTTTTCTGTTGTAACTGCAAGTAAAAAAACTAATATGAAATTCTTTGTTCTAATAAATTAATTTCAAATTGCTATATCTCGTTCTAAAAATAGCTCAAAATGGGTGTGCTTGTTCATCATAGATGGTTTGACAAAAGATAATTTTTTACTATAATTACAGAACGATAGGGAATAATCCTTATCACAGCAATTTTTTCTCTGTACGTAATTTATTAAAATTATTTGAATATTTAAAGATTTAAATTAAATGTAAACAAACGTTAGTAGTTAGTTTTCGTGTATAACAAAAAAGGGAAAGCCTATTCAAAATTTGTAGAAGAGAGTTTAATTTTATGCTCTTCCAAATGCATTATCACTCAATCGATGATATTATGTCTACGATATCAAAAAGACAAAAAACTAAAACTCAAAAATCGAAAAACCACTAAAAAACAAAAACGCATCGAAAAACAAAAAAAAATATTTTTGAGCCGCCGTGCTTAAAAAAACAATAAATGAGTCCCAAACATTAATTTTCACCGAGTATTTTCAGAGTAATGTTGATCCACATTCCACATCCATACATACACACTCACACACATACGCACACATACTCACACGCACACATCCATACAGACATTTTCTAGAAATATTGTATTTTGATTCACAGTATCTCACGACATGTTTCTAACATGCTTTTAGCAAAATTTTTTTTTTCCATCATAAAGCTTCCTCTATGAGGAAGCAAAAGTTGTTAGGTAATGCCAAAAATAATCAATACGAAAAGAAATGTAACCTTATCAATTTATAAGTATCAAAATATATGTGTCTTTGAATACTTGTTAAAAGTATAAGAATATGAATTTTCAGAAATAATCAGTTCGGCAACATTTTTTTTACATAATTTAAAAATACAGTTAGATAAATGAAGCGTGCACGATAGAAGTACCAATAACTGGCCATTAGTCGCACGATGATAGTTTATCTAAAGTCTATAAAATCAAATTTAAACTAAAAAAGTACTTATTGAAAGATATTACTACTTTCTCTGAAATAAAAATGAACAAAATAATATTAATTATAATACCTACTAATCAATAAAAAACTTACTAACTAACAAACTAACTTAACTTATGAATAAAAATGTTTGTTGATCCGATGTACCAATACACCGACTTGTCCCAGTGTCAAACTTTTGATGTACACCCCACGATTAAAATAACTTTGAAGATGGCGGGGTTTTTCACTTCGTACTAGCTGGGATTTTTAAAGGATTTTGAATGGAAATATCCCCGCCAAATTCAAAGTTATTTTAACCGTTGAGTGTACTAGTAACTAGCCATAGCGTTATAAAAACAATTTTAATATAATACCATTATTTTACAAGGAAAATAGTATATTATACACCTAGGGACTAAAGTGAGCCATTAAATGGTTTGGCACACACGCTAGCAATCGCTGGTTCACTTTATTCACGCGTGTAATATACAATTTTTTTGGGGGTATGGATTTAATGTAGCGCTTTATTCCCGGCTCGGCGGGGAAAAAGTACGTACTTTATGGCTGGATGTGTTAAAAAGTAATAAAAAGAATATAAAAGGGATACAAAACTAAATATTTGAAAATAATTTATAACAGATTGGGCAAAGTAGTTATTTAAGATTTATAATGTATTATTGCTGTGTAAAGAATACCGAACAAGAGTATTTTTGTGTATTGTTACACTAAGAAAACCATATATTGTAATGAATTGCGGTATGGATATCATGAAAATTTTCTAATAAACTTTATTTTGAAGTTAACGTAAATTCGTATTATACATTAAATTCGTGAAAAATTATAATTGTATTACTTAAGCACAAACGGCTTTTATTATCATAATATTGTCATATTGTCTTAAGGAGACAGGCCTGGGTTAAGTAAAAAAAAAAATATTTTTACGAGTCCAGAAAACATTGTATGTTTAAAAGCAATCATTCTGAAAACGTGTATGCTATAAATACTTAGTAATAAATTTTACCGTTGTAAAATCTGAAAATATTGATCTTATACACGTCACAATAAATCACTATTTTCAATTCCATATTTATTAAAGAAACTTTGTTCCTCACACGATTCTGGCTGACATGATAAACGAAAGATTTTTTTATCGATTGGCTATTGACTTCACTTGACATATATTACAAATTAAGCTAAGCACTTTTGCGTTAAATTTATTTTCATTTTTTTTCAGAGATCCAACCAATTTTTTAAAAGAAATTAATAAAAGCGTAAAAAAATTAAAATTTATTCAATAGCCAGGTACTGGACAGTGGCCAGTCAATTTTACATTTACCTTAAACACGGCATGGCGCGGCGAATGTTTATAAATATGTTTACATTATTAGCAATCCGGCATTAATAGATTTCCGATTACTTGCTAAAAGAAAAAAATTAAGAATCAAACAATTTAACACTGTGATTAGTAACAATAGAATTCATTAGCATTAAGCAGATGAAATAAATTTCTTTGAAATACACTGCATAAGTGTATATACTAAATTATAAAAGTATACATTTATAAAAGAAATCATTTTGAAGATTCTAATCGTCTACAAACAATATCCAGCCTCTTCAAAATACCTCATTAATTCCTCAAATTTGAGAAAAATAACCCGAACACCTTACAAATTTCCCTGCTATGCCCAACAAAACAGTCACAACAAAAAGCGCGATGATGAATGTCGCATTCGCCCATTGTCTTTCGCACCTATTTAATTCGATATTTAGAGGAATTCACCCCTGGAGATTTCTCGCGCTATTATTACAAACACACACAGAAGAAAAATTAGACGAGCCATTCTGAAAGACGTCAACCTGTCTCAGCGCGAAGCCCGAGTTTTCACAATGCGCGCCATGCAGACTCCGCACGTGCATCTCTTTGACCTGCCACTACTTATACACCCTTCGGACCGACATTGTGACTTTTGTTGTGCGTGCGTCGACGGCGAACTGCATAATCTGCCCGAAAATGCGAGAATTTCGTGCCTACGCTCGTCAGTTTAAAGCCCACTTCAAGTCCTTTCTCTCTTTGGATGCATTATACGAATGTCCCTCTGGCTTTTTAAATGAAAATGAGGGAAGAAAAAAATCTCTTTTCGCTTTTCTGCATTTCGTATGCCTTGAGACGATATTGCTTGTGGGTTTCTCACACTTACTCATTTTCTGAATTTTTCGTAAGATTAGGGCTGAACGAGAGCGAGGAATTCATAATCGAATCGGTCGAAAAGTGGAAACGATTTTCTGTAAAATCGGATAATAACGCAGAATTATTACTTATTATATTATTTATGAATGTACAGGTGGAAAAAGTTTCAAGTGGTTTTTAAGTAGTGTTTTTCTTTTAAAATTGAATGGTTATGAATAGCAAGACATTGATATCCGTACATTTAAATAAGAAGACTGGATTGATCGCTATACGAGTCAACTTCATATTATTATAATTTGAGATATTTATAGGTATACCCTTGATAACTCTTTTGTAATGTAATTACATATTAATACAAAGTAGTTTGTCTCATACATCTTCAATGTTAACAAATTTAATGTTATGAATAGTCACAGAATTAAAAAGCACGTGTCACTCTGTTTTTTGAAGAACAATACAGAAACTAATTTTACTTCAATAATGTTAAGAAGCTATAATTTTTTATATCAACCTTCAAATAATACATTCTTCAAATTTCGATATGACCGTGATGTCGAAATGAATAAACACATTTGATGATATGATTTTTGTACATATATAGATTAACGATGTTTGGTTTCGAGTACTGACGAATACACTAAGAAAGAACATCAGGGAAAAAGTGCCTCGTTATTTGTTAAAATAAATATTGAAGCTCACAGAAAAAGAATGCAACTTAGAAATAAAAATTCAAAAGAAAAAATATATATAATAATTTGATATTTATTTATAGCAATGCATTGATTGCATAATCGCAGTCTTTATTCCACCATACTTATAACATTTATTTGTCGCGTTTAATCGTAAGACTGTTTGATCAATTGATATTATTGTTTGTTCAAATAGAAAACTGTGATATTCAAATTTTTTCGAGATAATATTATAGAAGCATGTTTTGTAATCCCGAGTAAAAACGTGCGTACATGTGCATGAAGTGTGTATCTTTTGTGTTATACGCGCCATATATCTTTGAAAAGGATGTTGATCCACCAAGACTTGTTTAATATATCAGATTGTTTGATAACCATGATAACAATTTTAAAATTGGTTGATCTTTTTCGTCTATGCAGGGATTTCATTTTTAAGTTTTAAAAGTAATTTTTTTTCAGTTATTTAATTCGTAATAAAATTACCTACATTTGTCAATTTTATTAAAAGTTAAAATATCGCACAAATTATGAAGCTAAAAAAATTGTTTCCAGTTGAAAGGTTTCAAAATCAAAGTCTTTAACAAATGAAATGATTACAAATACACATATAATAATAAAAACAAATTTCCGTCTTAGGTGCCACATTATTTTGAGAAGTATTATTTCATTTATTTAATTTAAAAAAAGGTAGTTTCATACAAATTTTCCATAACCGCCACGTGTTTGTAAAATTGACAGAAATGTTGTGCCCTCATTCATCACAACTAAGTAATGCTTAAATCTTATTAATATTCTGCTTCGCCCTAGTTTTTGTATTATCTTCAAATTACTTTATGTTTTTAACTACTGTGCAAATAAAGAACATAATAAAAACGAAGTGACGATCTGCACGTGTATCAAACGATCTTCAAAGTAATTTCAAAAAATGTATATACTCCGATAGACCTTGAGAGCTGAACGTACAAGTTTCTTCTCATATAATAAGAACGTTGGCGTATTATCATGACAACGTACCCTTGAATCCAGCGATGGCCCATCATTGAAATCAATTTTTTCGAATCGAGTGATTTTCCGGTCGTCACATGGCCGCGTAAACACACATTTTACACGCATCCAGCGAACAACAGAATTTCAAGTCTATACTTCTCCTATATTAGCATACACAGTCGGAGCAGTTGTTCATATTCAAAGTAGCTCCGAGTCTTTATCGAACAACACGGTGGTGCAAACAAAGACAAATCCAAACGCTGCGGCTAACATCAGCAGCTTTTTTTCTCTTGAGAAAACGATCCCTCTGTCTCTTTCTTTCCGTACACACCAGCTCGACGATGTTATTTAACCGACCGAATTAATGTGCTTCTCGCCTTTGTGCGCCCAAGCTGAGAACGCGTTTAAGGGCGAACAATACGGAAAACCAGGCGTGTACGTACAAACGTCTTTTGGAATCACACTTCGATACGTGCAAGCACGAGGTTTTCCCGAATAAAAATACTCACCTGTTCATACAATCTCTCGCTTGTGGGAAGAGTTTGATGTATGTGAAGGGAGAGGCGCGCGTTGTCACATATTAAGGGAAATAGAAACCGCATATGCATATTTAACGATTCTATCGAGAAAAGATAGACTCGAGTGCATATAGGGGTTTCTGTATATATTTAAAATTGCAGAGTCCAGTGTGGTATTGTAAAGCGACGTCGTTTATTAGCGTTTAGGAGAATGTCGCGTAGTCGCGTATGCGTTCTAATGACAATTTCAAAGGGGTACGAACAGCGTATTTTAGATCTTCGTTTTAATTTATTCCGCCGCGGCGATAAGAAAATTATAAAGCGAGGATTGTCAGCGGGTTTGCCTTCGTGTTATTATTGCTCATTAGGCTGTATAAATGTGCATTTTGTAATGGATATGGATTGGACGAGCCATTTCTTTTCTAATTTAACCGGGAAGTTATTGATGCGTATATTACGTTTATACGTTTTATTTCTTTCGTTGTTTTTTAACCATACCTTTAAGGGAATATTAGAATTTATTGAACTCTGTAATTAGATTATGACGTCGCTATTAAATAGTTAAACGAAGTAATTCACTGTTGCGAAATTACTTAGAAACATATATGTCGTCTATTTAGAATTATACGGTGTAAAAAATAAATATGTTTAGGTTAAAAAAATAGCAAATGAAACCTAATGTATATACATTTATATAATATAAAATGTAATAGCCAATTAATAAACATTTACATCAAAATATAAAATTGGTAAGGCATAAAATACGGAAGAATTTTGTCTTTAGAATTTTCAAATAAATGTCTGGCATGAGTCAAGTTCTTAAGATGCGTCTACACTGGTTTTTGACAAAAAATAAAAAAAATTTCATGGCTATTTTTTAAGCTTTACGATTATAAAAACATTTTAAGACTTCATAAAATAAAAATATTTCAGAGTGAAGTAAGTTATAACCATTAAGAAAATTAATTAACATTGTTTCTTAAGTAGGGACGAATATTTAAATATATTTTTCTCGAAACTTATTTTTCTAATTTCAAAAAGTTGCTAGTGCATTAAAAGTCAATGAATCTAACTGTAACTTGCAACAAACACCCCTATAAGCATTATTTAAAGAAGTTAGTATTCTTTTCGAGGGGTACGTGCATACAAATTATTGCCTATCAAATATATTTATAAGAAAATAAATGATATTTTTCTTATATTATATTGACATTTGCAAATTTGCATTTTTGTAGTTGCATCGTTTTTATTATACATTTGCATTTATATAATTTAAAATTTAATTTTTTAATTAGCTTCGAGAAAGTAATTTGTTAAAACAGTTGGCAGCGTTTTTTTCTAATTCTCTGGTTATACATTTATCTCTTACCTATGATAATTATAATCTGTAATATTATTTAAAAATAATGTTAATTGTTGTTAAATAAATGTAATGTTGCAGTCATTATAATATATACGTTTAAAATTAAAAATAGTTAAACAATCAACATGGAATTGAAAAAGAAAAATAAGAATAAACTGATGCATAACATAAGAATTGCGTAACTTTAATAAATGACGCTTCACATACTAAAATCTGAATTAAAGATTGATAAATTAGTCTCCAAAACGACAAAGTTACAAAAATTGTAAAATGGAAAGTAATAACTATGTAAACTTTTCACACAGAATCGACGTGAGAAGTGTCGAAAATAATATAATTAAAAAGTAATATATGACATCTGTTGCACTATTATATACTAAAAATCAATTAATTTTTGACAATTTTAATGGATCGTCCTGAATTAACGGTCCACTGACAAGCCTTCTTGCCGTTTTTTTCATGACATTTGGCATAACATGTCAAGTAGGTCCCATACTGTAAGAAATCTCAGTTTTTCGAAAATAACTCTTAGAAATTGAATCACCGACACTTCAATCATTCGCCTAAAAGCCCCCTCCACCCTCAAAACAACAAAAGCCGGCCGCGATAACAATCAATTCGCAAAAACAAAAATTACACTTAAACACACGCATTAGCAAGACGCGCGCAGCGTTTTACTTTACGCGCCGCCCTCGCGTCGCTGCCGGCCAGAGGGACGCATTAAGCCAAGCATAATAAAGCTGTAACACGAGAGAGCAATCTGAAAAACTACCGAGACTTTAATGAAATATATTTCGTACCCATGTCTGTGTGTGTGCGTATAAAAGCCCCCGGAACCCGAGGCACCCGGGCCCTACGCAACCCAACTGTTGCAAGGTGAAGGCAGATATAATAAAAAAGAGAGAGCGAGAGAGAGAAAGAAGGAAGCAAGAAGAAGGAGGATGAAGATAAAAGAGCGTAGAGAGAGAGAGAGAAGTGGAGAGGACAGCACAGCAGCACGCGCCTCCGCGAAGATAATCTCGTATTAAAGCTGGCCTTTTTATGGCTCTAATTAATACACATAATGTTCGAGAAAGAGATGCGATGTATATATATATATATACTTGACTTTTTTGCGAGAGAGGTGAATGTATGTATAGCGTGACCCTTAATAAGATAGAGAGAGAGATGCATGCCTCATTAGGATTTTGGATGTATAACGATCGCTGGCGCGCGTTCTACGTCAATTTTAATTTATGATAGTTTTGTTTAATTGGATGATGCCTTTTTTTTGCGTTTGATTGTCGTGATGATTTTCGCCATAAGTTTTGCCTTTTTATACGCAGTATATAATTATTGATATTGATCCACACTTTTGTTTCTGAGGATTGTGTTTAGTATCAACGTGGACCCAGTTCTTGGTCGGGATCTAATTTTATTAGGTCACGTTTTTCACAAAACTGGTAAATGACAATGACTAGCACTTTTCGTGAGATTTCCACGAAGATTTCCCGATGTCCGACTTATTTGGGTTACCTGATTTATCCGGATAGCCCGATTTTCTTAGGAAACATGAACATTTTTCGAGTTCCGAACAACATTTATGAAGTTATGAAAATATATACTCGTAGTTATAGTCTTCACGGACAAATGACAAATCTTGTTAGTCTTCGTGCAAAACCATATAAAATGCTGTAGTCTTCGCGGTAAGCATTGAAAATAGTTACTCTTCGTGGTATTTTGAATCATGCCACTATTCCACTAAAACAATCTAATATTGACCTTAAGTAATCAATTTTATCGATTTGGATACGGAAATACTAAAAAAAAATGTTGAAATTAGCTGAATATAAAATATAAATTTTTTTTCTGTTTATCAAAGATCAAGTCTATTTTGACGGTTGAGTGGAAGAAGAAGCTATCGCGTAAAATGCTTGAAGAAGCGGCTAATTCTATTTTTTCTTGAAGAACGGCCAGCTCGGTTTGCGCTTGAAAACGGGCCAACTCAAACGGGCATTTAATTTTGTAATAGGCCATAATGAAAAATAGAAAAATTATTTTTTCTAAAACACATATATTCTAATAATTAGTTAGGGTAACTCTTCTTTGCGCAATTTCTGATTTAGCTCGTTCTTTAAGTAAAAATTGAGTTAGCCTCGTCTTCAAGCGTTCTTCGAAATAGCCTCTAATTCTTCCACTCAATCGGCGATTTCTTGTATTGTTATACAGACGTTTCAAATTCAACTGATAAAGTGAAATTGATATAGTAAAAAATTGTTATTATATTATTGTATTGAAAGAATATATTTTTATACAAAATAAGATGCCTATTCATTTTATACCATCTAAAAGATCGATAATTAAAAAAAAAATTCTCTCCAAAGTTTTTAGTAACATTATTTTTCTAAAAATAAAGAGTAAGAGTAAGCTTTTGATGTTAAAGTATTTTAAAGCATTTTCATAAAATAACATACTTTTAATTAGAATTGTGTTACACGACGATTAGAACGAAAGAAATAAGACTAATTTGCGTTTTTTAGTAAATTTCATGAAAATCATGCGCAAACGTGATACGAGACGATTAGAGACTTTGTTTACTCTAAGAGAATAATCATAGTCGCGATGTCCTTTATACAATCGTTTTTACAATGTTTGCCGACAAGTCGCCATGTTGGCATTACGTTCAAAAATACACTGTTTATTTGCCATTAGCCGCGAAGTTTTGACGAGTGATAGCGCGAGTTCGCGTGAGTCTTGATGTTACACCCGTAAGCTGCACGACAATGGGTAAGGTGAGTCAACAATCGTGATGGACAGACTTTCACGAAGTTTTTGTTTTCCTTCGGACGATTTCAATATGGCGCGTTATATATACCTGTAACGCTAATTGCCTGATGCTAAGAACGCGGTCGTGGATAATATTGTGTGCTTTACAAATGGCGCAACGCGTTGCCTCGAGCTATTTTGGATTATTGCACTCGATAATCTTAAAAATTGAATCTTGCACACAAGCGCGATCGAGCTTTATTGCGCTGCTATATGAGGGTGAAAGTGGAAGTGGCGGGTGAATTTTTTATCATACGCTCTTTTGTTAATAATTGATGCACGATAGAATGCTCGTCGAACTTTCGAAGTTTCATTATTATTCGCACTGGGAATGCGAATTATTTATCATTATGTACATCGTATAGTAAATCTACTTCGTGTGTACAAAAGTTTTCTCGAGTTCGTTATTAATAAAATATTTTGCGATCATGTTTATATCGTCGTTTTGCATAAACGTTTTGTGCTAAAATTATCGGAAACAATTTTTTTTATTATTCATTTGTAAATTAAATAATGACGAAGCTAATTTTATTTTATAGTTTTATTCTTTTAGTATTTTTTTTTATTTTAATAGTATTTATTTTATGACTATTATAAATCTACTTTAATGAAAAATTTTAGAAAATATAATTAAAAGCGTTATTTAAATAGCTTTTGTTAAATTATTTTTATTTTTCAGTATTCAAATACACTAAAAAATGTAGTTATATACTGAAAGAAACTTTTGATTCAGTAATGTTTAAAAACCATTTGTTCAATATTATAAACATTTATTATAAGGGGGGTGCAGGTAATGTGGCCACCTTAAGGATCTTTCGATTTCCATTAGATGTATATCGGGTTTTGGGGCATTGTAAACTATTGAGACATGTTATTTAAACCTTTAACTCTAATACCTCATGAGTTTTTTGCAAAAAATTTACTCTCTGAATTTAAATTAAAGTAGTTCTAAGTATTTAAAAATTGGCCACTTTACCAACAGTGTTGGTAAAGTGGCCATCTTCAGTTCTTATGATAAAGTCGTATATTGTAAGTGCTTCAAAAAGACAAGGCTAACCTAACAAAGACTTCCTTTATATGTTATTTAACTACATGGTGCCGTAGCGTACGCCTTGGTGTCGATATTTTGGGATTAGTAGGCCTAGGAATTTTTAAGCAACCGCCGTTTTCATTGCCGTCGGTTGCCTTTTGCCTTGCATTATATTCTTATGGCCACTTTACCAACCGATAAACGTCAACGAAAGTTGGATTTTCGCATTGAAAATAAACTCTACGGCAAAAACTGGCACATGCATCTTAAAGAAAGTATAAAAGCTACATGTTTATGTAACTTATGATTAATTTTGCTTATATCACACTGACAAAAGTGGTCTCTTTACATGCATGCACTGCTAAGAAATCATAATTTGGATGAATTCTCACGTAAACATGACACTATCTTATAATTAGAGGACGCTAGCAGAGGGGTCACTGCGCCTCGCAAAATCTATTGTCACAATACATATTCACTAGGAGTTACGACGCCCCAGAATATCGGTGTAGGTGGTCACATTACCTACAGGACCACATTACCTACACCCACCTTAGTTTTAATTAACAATGAAGTTAATAAAATGAACATTTTTTAATTTCAAGTAAATGTTAACTAAAATAAAATAATTATAATTTACTTCAAGTAAATAATTTCCTAACACGGTATCGACATAAACATTTGTTTCAATATACTACGTTTTCTGCACCGTACGAAATACTTACAAAGTATGATCCCATACAAAAATTAATATTCACAATAATACACGGAACGATCCCATTACTAAAACACGAACCCTCGCTATACGCACAGATAATCACAAAAAAATACAATTGTATTACCCCATAAATATCTAATCAGCATTCACGACAAACGCGCGCAACACCCACCCTCATTAGCCTTTTTCTACTCCACTCCCATCGCACACCCATACACATACATTATCCACACACACACACACATACACATCCATATATGCGCGCATCTCGTTTATGAATAATAAATCCGCGATCGCACTTCGGCCGATGCAAAATTACGTTCTAATCTAGAAATGCGCCGCGGTGTTTGTGTGTATCGCGTAAAATCTTTACGTAACGCACGCGCGGCCGCTCAGCATGATTGGAAAAGCAGAGAGTCACGCGCGGAGGGGTTTTTATATTTAATATCGTGTGACGCGCGGTGTGAGTCGAATAAATGCCCGCGCGGCAATCGAGTGCGATGATCAAGTTATTGCGCGGGGGCGCGGGGGGTGTTTTTTATTAATTTTCTTAATGGGCGGCCGCTGGGATGAGACTGACGGATTGCCCGACGTCGTGGAGGTACAGTTATCGAGGACGATTCAATCCGTTGGTGGTTTACTGTTTTGATGACGGGGTTTACTTTTTAGTGGGATGATTTGGATGTATGTCACTAGGTTGAAGGTAAATCGACGCTTATAACACGAAGAGTATAGCGTAGCTACCCAAGACTGGCGCTATTCCTCTTTCTGAACTTACTAGAACTGCTTTTCCTCCTAAACATGCGTGGTATCGTTCTGATGGACCCCGTGTTTAGAAAGGTAAAAGTAAGTTTAAGAATTAGGAACGACGATAATCTCCGCGTCGAATCTTCGAATTACGATAGTTTTCGCTGCAAACGCTGAATCGCGTTTCTCTTCGACATAAACGCCGAACTGCGATGCTCTTCGCCTTAAACTTTTAAACGCGTTAATATGTGTACCGGAAGTCAAAATGGAAAATCCGAGGAAAAATCGAATGCACGTCAAAAATTCTTCATCCTAAGTATCATTTAACCTCTTCGACTTTCAGACCCAGGCTCACATATTTAGATATATGGGCGCGCCTATGATATGAAGCTCACTGATAAATCTATTTGTAAAGCATTTTGGTTCAACTTTTGTTTGGATAGATTATAATCTGCTGCAATTACGAAAAATTTTTCGTTAAAAATACTAAGTAAAATTATTATTAAAAGTTAATAAATTTAAGAGCACCCGTGTAGTAATTCATCAATAATAGTTAAGAGCTATGACAAAAAGCTGACTTTTTCGTTGCTATGAAATGCTCTTTTTCAATATTCGGGACATTTATCAGTATAACAATAGAAATTTAAATAAATACTTTCAGAGAAATTCAATTGTTAATACAAAATTTGAATAAAGATCGATTTTTGGTTATGATTATATTTTGGTCATAACATTTTAATACCAACTTTTAATCATATTTATCTTTTATATAGTTTATTTAATGATTGCTCGAAAATTGAGTGCTGAACGAAAACTAGATCATTGACGGTATGTAGTGTTCATGCACTTGTATAAAGAGATGGACATTTAAAAATACTATTTTCGTCACATATACATACACACATGTACGCATCATGTGACAAAGTGATGTTATCAATTTTTTAAAAATAATGTGACACTATTGTCAATCATGAAAAGCATTATAGACATAATGATGGATACACAAAGTTTTATGTTGACTCTTGACTACATTGTATTGATCCCAATAAACATCCTTGAAATTTAATTAATATTCGTTGTACTGTTGTACAAGTGTTTTTTCTTGCTATAGTATGATATTTGATCTTGCATTAGAAAAAAAATTCGATAAAATTGATTTATTCATCATATTTTAAACGAATTTCAACACCTGCTGCCCTAGTTATCAAAAAAATGATAATATTGTATACATATTTTTAATTGTTTAAAATAATAAATAAGATTAAGTTAATACTTAATTTTCTCAAATACTTCAAAATGTTAGTGTGATCGCAAATTACTTTAATAAATCATTAAATCTGTCACAAATCAAAATTACTATACACAGTGATGTATGTACGTAAAAGAACAGAGCTAATAAATATATACATGTTTTAATTTCTAAATTAAAAAGTTTAATAAAAATAACAATTTTTTTCTCGTTCTTCATAAGAAAATGTGATATCGCAAATTTCAATGGCGTACAACACGCTCATGCATGCAATCTATACGAACAAACAGTAGATTCCATAAAAGAAAACAACTAAAAACACCACTTAATGACTCGTACAAGATACAACGCAGTTACGCAGCACATAAACGATCCTTCCCTACGATACCTCTTTTTTTTCGCAAAACCATATAAGATTGCATATCGCGCCTCAAAGCCTTACACAAACTCTTGAACATGCTCAAAAGCATATCTAACACACACACACACACACACACACACACACACACACACACACACACACACACACACACACACACACACACACACACACACACACACACACACACACACACACACACACACACACACACACACACACACACACACACACACACACACACACACACACACACACACACACACACACACACACACACACACACACACACACGCACACACATCCAAGCCTACGTGTCAAATTTACGAGCACCAGCGTTTTATAATTGTCATTATAACATAAAACGTCGAGCGCCGTGGCATCGGCCGCTGTTTTTTCTATACATATATCTATACGGCATATTTTCACCTCGCGGTCAGCCCTTGCGCCGCGACAGGTGTTTGCGTTAGATCGGGGGCTCGTCGCGTATACTTCATACAGCTCGTTCTCCTTTTCTGACCCCGCGCAATACACGAGGCGCTTTAATCATCCTAGATTGTCCGGCTGGATTAGCGCGAGCGCGCGCGCGCGCCCGAGCCGCATTTTTTCGCCTTTAATAATAAATTGATTCGAGTCTTGACGATGCGCGCGTTAATGGACTTACGTATTGTGTGTTTGTATGTGTGTGTGTGTGTGCGCGAGGCGGGAGTGTAATGCGAAGGTGGCGTTATGAAGAATTTAGTGGGTTTTTGTCGCGGTGGGTACGCGCGAAGGTGGGATTTGATGGTTTTACGGGGACGAGAGATTTAGATTGGATTTATGTTTTATGGCCGTGGTGTGTGTGTGTGTGTAAGAGAGCGCTTTTTGCCGATTGAATTTGAATGGATTTTTAGGGAAGGTGACCGGGGTTTAATTTTTATGGATGTGTGTGTTGAATGGTTATTGACTTTCTTTCTAGAAATCTAATGAATTATTATTGATTTTTCAGTGGTGTGTAATTTTATTAAAATGTTTTATTAATACTTTGTTTCTTATAGTACCTATTTATAATCCATAATAATTCATAGAAATAATAAGAATAATAGGAAATCTATGTAAAAATAATCACCGATTTAGAAAGTTTAATCCTTTGTTCCAAAATCCTTATTTGATTAAGTGTATATATATTCATTAATTGTACAATAATACTCAAACTAATTAAATCGCTATGTTAATTATTAAAATTTTATTTATTTAAGAGCAGCACGACTAACTTATAGTTATTTTTAAAGTCTAACTCCAAAAATCATATTTGTAGTTGAAGGTAGATTCCTACATCGTATTTTTCGTTTTTCACAATGAATTTTCATTTTTTTCTTAAATTATTTGACCAGAGGCACAGGTCCTATGTATTATAGAATGTGCCCCTGGTCGAAAAATTTAATAAAATTAAAAATTTACTTAGAAAAATGAAAAATAGCTCATTGTCAGTAATGGGTATAAGTTGTAGGACTCTGCTCTACCTTAAAGGACAAAAAGCTCTAAATATTATTTTTGGAGATATATATGAAAAATAAATATAAGTTATTCATGCTGCTGTTAAATAAATTAAATTTTAATAAGAAACATAGTGAATTAATTAGTTTGAGTATTGTACAATTAGGTATCCATTAATATAAAATTTAAAAAAATTATTTGTATATTTTTAGGATAAATTTGACGTGTCATAGACATTACGTTGAATTTAAATCACTGCTGTTTTGAATTCTATATATCTATGATTGAACAAATGTTTTATTCACAATCTAAATAAAAAAATTTTAATGGGTTATCAACTTTTTTTAAGCAGTTATCAATCTTTTGCTCCTAGCTGACTACTGTATAGGGTTATTAAACAATAAAAAATATATGTAATATGAAATCGATTTGAATAACTCTTTAAAACTTAATGTTTTGAGTAGGGTAGAGGCACTAGTAGTCGGCCATCTAAGGAGAAACTTGTATTCAAGCTATTACAAAATATTCAGAAACATCTTTGTTTATAAATTAACGGTTCTATACACTTTAAATGTATTCTAGTTTTCGATAAAATGTTTATTTTTGCTTAAATATTTACAGGATTATTATAATTTGTGTTTTAATAAAATATGAGGAAAGCACTAGTAGTCGGACACCGGAATCTAGTACTCGGCCGCTTGATCGCTAGTAGTCGGCCAGGAAATTTAAGGCAATACATCGCGCTTTAAAAACATTGTTTATTCTTTTTAACAGTTCTATGATTTAAGTTTAGCTATAGAAGATTGAATAAATATTAAATGACTGAAATTAAATATTAATTAATCGTAATGATCATTACGATTATAAGTGGCTTTGGACATGCGTTATCGACCAGGCACAACTAAAATTCCAAAATTAAAAAAATTCTAGTAGTCGGCCACCTATAAGCAATTATTATGTAATGGTTCTTAAACTGTTTTAACGTCAGAATTAAATGTTTAAATGGCCTAGATCATTAAAAAATTATTAATCTAGCGATATTTTGTCTACGGGTTTATTTTTTAAAAGAAAATAGCCAAAGTGGCCGACTACTGGGGGGTGGCCGATTACTAGTGCCTCTACCCTATGTAATAAGTAAAATAATAAGTATTTCAGACCATTATAAAAAAAATCTTATAGAGTTCTTAAAAAGTTCGTGAATGTCCATAACGTTAGAATTCTGCATGGACTCTTTAAGAATTCTTCTCTAACTTTAAACTTACATTAATAATAAATTCTTAAAGATTTCGTAAATAGTTCAACAGAAGAATTCTTTATTTTACTGGCTGGGTACGACACCTACACTGTAAAAAATTTTGCGGAAGATTACATCGTTGAGCGTGGGGAACGCGTGGAGACCTACGCAGAGCGTGGTAAATATCCCACTTAAATGGTAAAGTGACGGTATTGCGGTAAATTTACATGTAAGAACATATTTTCTTTACAAATTACCGTAATGCTGTAACTTTACACGACATGTAGTAAAAATACAGCGATGAGGCGTTTCGAACCGTAATAAAAATAATATTACGCATAATAATCAATATAACAATTTTTTAATGTAAATCAGTGAAGCAGGAAATGAAATGAACAATTTTTATTTTTTAATATTAAAAATATATATATTGTACATATGAATTTTCAAAATTCTTAATGTAAAAAATGATTTGTTAATTTACTATTCTCAGATTTACTCTACTCTTACTGTAATAAATTTACAAAATTGACTTTATTCAATTTGTTTTTTCCAACGGTGATAATAGTAAATCTACAAAAAATTTATACAGCGCATAAAACTAGAACAAACATAGGTAATTAAGTTTCTAAAATTAAGTTATCTAACTGAAGTTATCTAAAACTTATGGAAAAGTATAAAATATAATTTTTTGTATACAAAACAGTATCAAATTATTCATGAAACATTGAAGTATTCTTACAAAAGTACATGCTATTATTAATTGATGTAGTTTTTAACTACATAGATTTTTTCTAAAATAGACTATTCTTGACATTCTTTTTGGCACCATTAAAATAATACAGAACTCTGAAACTAAAACACGTGCTTCCATGGTGCAACGTAACATAGCCTAACTCTTTTTATTCTTTCTATGTCCAGTGAAAACACAGTGTTAGGGGAACTTTACACGTTCAGGTACTTTTACCGGAGACGCTCCAGAATGCGCACGGTAAAATCGCATCGCCCAGCACGAGAAAAATACTGCTGGCAAAAAAGGACCCTCGCTCAGTAGAGTAAAATTACAGTTAATCTGTTCTTTCACACAATCCATGTAACTTTGCATCGTTCAAGAGTGCAATTTTTCCATAAAAATACGGCGATCTTCCGCAAAATTTTTTACAGTGTATAAATAAATTGTAAAAGGACAGTTTGTAGCGGGCAACAGGTGAAACAATCATGGGAAGTACAGAAAAAATATAGTTATTTACAGTCGGTATGAGTATTCTACAGATACCTGCAAATAGTTAGACCGGTCGATACTTGAATATCCACTAGATGATAAGGCAGCTTTCGTAAATCAAAAATTCTAAAAAAATTACTAACCCTATAGAGTTTCTGAATTTCTGAATGATTCTTAAGCATTGAAAATAAAAAATTGGTAGGTCACGAATTTTGAACAATCGAAAATACAAAAATTGATATTGATTTAGTAAAAGTAGACGTCAGATTGTATCCAATGAGATGGTACTGTTGGAAAATATTCGATACGAATTGAAGTTTACGGAGTGTTCAATAATAATTTATTCCTGTTTGTTATAAACTTAACAAAAACTATTTTCCATTTTCAAAAAATTTCATACAACAAATTTCTTTTTAACCCATAGACCCAAATTTATAGTTGTATTAAGTATCTCAGATTTTGAGAGCTAGGAATATCTCAACTTTCAAAGTTGTTGTCAACATAACTGTTATCGCATCTAGTTAACCCATCTGTTTAACGCATTAATAAAACCGCGTTCGCTATAAACATAGTTTATCCTTTCGTGGATTATCAATTATTAAACAAATCCCTCTAAATAGATTAAAATACCGCTATAATTTTAAAATTTCAATATAATTTACTAATCGTAATATAAATTTTGTATAAACATATACCTGCACTATATTGTACTTAAATAATTAAAATTAACTATAATGAATAAACACAAACAAACTTTGATTTGCATCGTCGTAAATCTAGGTTATTAATATCCTTATTATTATGCGGGTTTTGACCACGGACTTACATATTTAGATTGACCACTAAATATTGATCAACTATAGATGAAAAAACGTATATTTGTTGACTTTCAATCGAGAGAGATTCTCAGTCCTAAAAACTAAAATATATAATCTTGAATTAATTTTTCTTAATTATTCAAAACAAAGCTTTCGACAAACAAATCTCATTAAAACACAATGACCGCACCATTCTCTTCTCAACTCACCAACAAAGCGCGGGAAAATTCAAAAACCCAGCTCGACGCTCTCGTCCTCTCGCGGTCCCATCCGCGAGATATATAATACCCCAAAAAAATACAAATGGCGACGCAAACAGCAGCTGCTGCACGGAAAATCACGCGAGAGTCGCGTGTCTCGTGTTACAGCATTTTTCATTGCTAAAGCCTGCTCTGCACGTCGGCATCGTCTCTCTCCCTATAGCTTATTACGATATACTATACACAGTATACACACTCGCTTACACCAGTGTGTGTCTATATATACACACATCCGATCCTGGCCGCAGTCCGTCTGTCGCTGCTGAGTGCTGCTGGATATATTCCCCCCGTATACACCGTAGTAGCACGCACACATAGCGCACAATGGAGTCCAGCTCCAGATGAGGCGAGAAAGCGATGGACTCGGTGAGAGATCCCATAAGCCCAGATCCTCGTCGGGATCACGGTGAGTGCATCACGTCGAATAATATAGTCATATGCGCGGCGAGAGATTCCGTATATATAAACGAAAAGAAAAGAGAATTAAAAAGAAAACGCTCTGGCACGGATCGCAGACGCATAGACCCATGCCCACTATCCTTCTCTCTCTTTCTCTCTCTGTCTCTGTCCATCTCTCGCGAGTATGTGTATATATACGTTTTCCGCGAGGGACAGAGAGTACGAGACACCTACGAGGAGGCCCGGGGGAGTAAAAAAGGCGCTGATTCGGGACCGCGTTGTGTGTGTTTTCGCGAGACACGGGAGACACGAGACTTCGCGAGCGCGAATCTCTTGGAAATCCGCGGTGACGGCGGCGGATACCTCGCCTGGAAGGGACGAGTTTTTTAGTCACAGTCACACTCGAGTGTAGGTACTTACAACCGCGAGCGGAAACTCTTCCTCGTATACGAGGATTGTAATCGTTTGTCACACCGTGGGTGGTAAAGATTCTTTTTCTTTCTTTTGAGGAAGAGAGAGACGTGTGCAGTTCGTTCTCCTTTGGATGAATCGATATAACGCAATCGAGCATTTTTCTGGAGGATTGCAGTGTGTGTACGTAAGCGCGAGAGAGAGAAAAATATCGGCACCCTGTGTGTTAAAGGTCGCCATTGTTGATGTTTTACACGAAATATTACAGCTGATTTAATATTTCGAGTTGCACGAGCTCGTCGGCTTGTCGTTGGATCGCTGACGATTTTAATTAATCGAAAGTTTCATTGAGAGTTGTGGTTAAGCTGGTAGAATGGTGCGAATGTGTGGACTTGAATTATTTATTTAAAGAGTTTTTGTTTAGTTCTGATTTTTACAATATCACTAAGTAAAGATCTATATTTTCTGGTATATAAATGTACACTGAGCAGTGTTAAAAGCTTAAGTCTTAAATTTTGCAAGAACTATATGAATTATAGATAGCATAAGTGCGTCTTGTTACAAGTATTTTTTTATCAGATCTTACTTATGAATCTAACATGTTTTCCTTGTTCAAATTATAAATAATAATAGTTTCTTGTTTAACAAGTAATATCTATATGTTGTATTGCAGAAATTTGATTGGATAACAACTTTAGTATAAGAGAAAAAATTTAATAATGGAGTCGTTAGAAAGAAAAGATGCTAGTACAGTGCCAGAGGAGCCCATAAAGTCAGAGGGAGTAGTGCCAAGTCCGGATACAAGTGAAAGAAGCAACAGCGCAGCTTCTCCGCCGCCAAACTGCAGTATTTGTTTGGGGAAATTGATCAACACTTCGTTTACGGACAGCTGCCTGCATCAGTTCTGTTTTACCTGCTTGCTTCAGTGGTCTAAAATAAAGACAGAGTGTCCACTGTGCAAACAAACGTTCAAGTCCATAATACACAACGTCAGATCTGAAGAGGATTACGATCAGTATCATGTACAGTACACATCACAAGTTGCTGCAACGCTGGACGTTACAGCTGATATTCATATCAGCGGACAGTGGGATGTTGCAGTTGATGTTGGGATTCCTGCTCGTCCCTTTATGTACAGGTATTTATGAACACTTTGACAGATGTATTGAATCGGAAATTTTAGAATAAAGGTATGCATTCTAAAGATGTACAGTAATTTAATTATATAGTTTACTTGGATAATGTGCATTTTTGATTATTTATTATTAATTTATTTATTTTCTTATTAACCCTTTGTGGCCCACATTTTTTTGTTCAATATTTTAAGCTGAAAACTGTTACTCGGGCGTTTTTGGGGTTGCTGATTACGAATTTGAATTTTTGTTAATTAGTATTATAGAGAAACCTCTTAGCTAATAGAAGAATGTAAAATCATTTATATACACCTATAAATAAAATTTTTATACATAAAAATCTTAGACGAAAGAGGTGGCTATTATAATAGCCACTAAGCCACAAAGGGTTAAATGGGCATACAATGCCCTTTTACATAGTATAGTACATAAATATTACCAGAGAGTGACCAGCACTAGCAAATCATGATCGCTGATCTGCATAAAGTAAATTATTGAAAAAATTACAATTTCATGTTGCATAAAAGTTTGTATTAATAATAATTTCTTTATTTAACCATATGGTTTTATTAGAGTATTATTATTATAAAAGTTTGTAGTATTAATGTAATAATAATAGATAAGTTTTTAGTACCTTTTACTTTTATTTAAACTATGAAAGATATATAAAATCATATTGACATATATTTTCTATATAAATACGTAAAATAATAAACAAACTAATATAATTGCAAAGACAGCAATATTATTGTGTTTAAAATCATCTTAATCATCTGAAGATTGATTATTGTTCATAAATTATGTATCATAAACTTGATAATATATTATTCTTATCAATTTAAAGGTCTAATAAAATATATTTATTGTAGAACAACTATGGGAGCTAATCGCAGATTTGGAATGTTGATGAACCCAGAAGCAGTAGCACGACGTGAACAAATTCCAAGCATTGCTCATCAAGTCAGCAGTGAAGAAAGGAGGCGCAGGAATGCTAATCCAATTGATTACCGTCGTACTGTTTATCGGCATGGAGTTTGGGCAGCTTCATTACCTGATGCATTTGGACGTTTTCGCGAATCTAGTGCTGAGTATTACAGGTATACTTAAAAACCATAATTAAAAATTAATAATATAACAAGCAGTATTTAAAAATTATGAAATAAATTAAATACATCTTGATATAAAATTGTAGGCGTCATCCTTCTGAAGTAAATAGGCTCATTCCATGGCTCAATCGAGAGTTGCAAGTGTTGTTGAACAACAATAGACATCACATTGCCTATGTTATGGGTGTCATTACTGATAACCTTACACGATATGACATTCATAGTGGCGAATTTCGGTCTACTGTTCGGCCATACTTTGACATTCACACAGATCATTTTGTGCACGAACTTTCGAATTATGCGCGAACCAATTTTGATTTAATTGGTTATGATCAGGCTGTTAGTTATATACAATCTAACAGAGGTAAATATTTTTCTAATTTTTATTTATTCACGAGAAAAGATGCTGAACTATTTCTTCTTGGCATGCAGGGCTCTCTAGTGAATACGTTCATAGAGCTATATCACCAACACTTAGCACAAGCAGCAGTTCTTCAAATGATTCAGATGTGTGCGTATTAGATGCCAGCTTTGATCTCCATAGGTTAAGTTCCGTCAATTTACCTTCAGTTGGACCCCATTTGATTGATATGCCAGGTAAAAAAGGAGTTTACTTTTATTATTCATTAAATGCAACAAGATAATGTAGCTCATTAAAGTAACATTTTATATTACTTATTCTAGGCTCAAGTACTGTAGGACAAGCATTTAGAATACAATTGCCTTATGTAGCTCCGGACGTTCTTACTATATCGTCAACTTCCTCGTCATCCGAAAACGAATGTGAAGTAGTTGGCTACGTTAAACCTCGTCATGAAAGAACACCGGAAATCATCGACTTATCTTCGTCAGATGCAGAAGTGAATACTACATCACATTCTACGTCAAACGATAATACACCGTAAGTAGATTTTTGATCAATAATCAATAGTTTCAAAAATAAAGATATTAAAGCCAGGCTCATTTTAACCCTTTTGCTGCGGCATGAGTCACCTCTGACTCGTACGATTTTTTGACATATTTTTTATATATAAATACTCTTTCAAAAAATACGACCATAAAATATTTTTTAGTGACACTTCAACTATTATATAAATAGAAATGCATAATTTTTTTTTTACACCTTATAGACATTTTTTTGTTACTAATATAAAAAAACTTGTTAACCCTTGTAGAAAAGACTTGTTAACCCTCCCAAGTCCCAAGCATAGAAATAGTTGTCAAAAAATTCTGTAAATATTCAGAGATGATTCTTAGACCTTTATTAAATATTTAAAAATACGCAAAGAGATATTTAAAAAAAAAGTCAAAAATAACTTATGCCGCCATGACGAGATCGGAAAGGGTCCAGTTTAACTTGATCCATATATTTAGTTTACATAATTTCGAGTTTATCACGTAGAAATCTGCAAAAAAATTGTATGGGTCCTGGAGGATCCACCGGGACTGAAAGGATTAAAAAAGAAAAACATTTTTTCGCCATGGCGAAAGCTGTAAAATTATTGCTTACTTATCAACTGCCACTTGGTTTATCAGTCTCTAAAATTATTTGATAAATATTGAATATGATTATTTCAGGCGTTGTTATCTGAATATCATAATGATAAAAAAGTGCAGTTTTATTATTATACATCTTCTTAACATTCTAGATTTTCTATTTAAAATATCTTGTATGAGAAGTATTATTTTACTCAAAATAAAATTGAACTTGATTTTAAAGAATAAAAATAAAATGATGAGATAACCAAAAATGTCTTAATTGTTTAACAAAAGATTAACTGGTAATGATAATATACTTACGTTTAGTGTATAATCATCATACACAATGGTGATTAATAATTTAAAAACTGTTAACAATTTATATTTATTTAATCCGACCTAGTTTTTAAATAATTTAATATAACTGTAAATAACTTTAACTGTAATAACTTTGAATTGAAATTTTCATGTGATAAACTGCAAATCCTAAAAATCAAGTGCATCCATCAGGCTAAAGTGGACCATTTCCGATCTCGTAATGTGGGCTTAAGTTATTTTTGGCCGCATAGAAGCAGATAAAACTAAAAAAATTGTAAAAAAGTGTTATGCTAAAACTTTCAAAAAGCTCTGTAACACATTACAAAATACTTTTCTGAAAGTTTTTTTTCAACTTTTTGTGGGTCTGGTAAATAAAGGGTTAAGTAACTTTAAATAGCGAGAATAATTTAACTGTAAAATATATATCATAAAAATCATTTTCGATAAAAATATCTTGTCGAATCAGTTTAAATTTTTCGGAATCCCTCCAATGAGGTTAAAGAAAATGAGCATTCGATCCAATGAAGTTGCAGCATTTTAAAAGAATTCAAATAAATTTTACCAGATATTTTTAACGTTGAGTGTACCATTAGAATAATAAAGGAATTTATTCCTTTGTCACAAAATTAACAATGACGATGGCATAACAACAAAAGAATGCGGGTGATTTTTCGGGATGTTTGATTGATTTTTTATAGTAATTCTTTTGATGGATACTTGTATCAGAACATTGAGACTAACAAACAACGCTAGTTATTTTTTAAGAAACTGTTGGAATTTAGGTTTAAGACCATTATAAGGATAACTAAATGTAAAAAAAGAATTTCTTACCTTTAGGATAAATTTGTGTTTTAAAGGATTAAAGTTACTAGAAAAAAGCTTCTGGTAACTTTAAATATCTTAAATCAGCTTTACATCGCTTCAAGTAGCTCTAAATAGCGAGAGATAATTTTAAATAGCTTGCAGTATCTTTAGCGTGAAACAACGTAAAGGTAGTAAAAATATCTTTCTGTAACTTTAAGTAGTTTTAAGTATCTTTAAATACCTTAAAGTCTCTTTGAAGTAACTTCAAAATGCTTAGAGTTACTTTAAATAACTGCAAGCACCTTAACGTCCTTCAAATACCTCGAAGTAACTCTACTCTAAATCCCTTGAACTAATTTTAAGCAACTCAAAGCCACTTTTAATATCTTGAAACAACTCCAAATAGTTTAAAACAATCCAAAAGAACTTAACTAAAAACAGCTTCAAGTACCTTCCAATATTCCGCAGATAATGTTAAAATTACAAGCAAACACACCAACCTCCATAATTAAAATTCGCAGATCCGAAGCCCAGCTGAACTCGTCGCTGAAGGAGGAGATCAATCTCCCGAGCACCTCGTCGTCCAGCAACGACTGTCAAATCAGCAGCGCCCCGAACCCGAGTATCCCCGGCACCTCGTCGTCCAGCCGTCGAACGCGCCGCCGTGCCGAGGACTGCACCAGCCGCACCCAGGCCCAGCTCTACGAGTACAAGTCCCTGGACACGAGCTCGGAGAGCAACGACAGCGCCGAGAGCGACAGCGACTACAATCCTCGCGGCAAGTCCCGACGCCACACCGGCAAGTCGAGCTCCAACGCCGCGAGCGCCGGCACCTCCAGGCGAACCTCCTCGAAACCCGCCGCAACGACCGCAGCAGCGGCAGCTTCGGCTCCCGCGGCGCGCAAACAGCTGCGAACGCGCTCCAAGCGCATCACCAGCAGCAGCAAGAAATCCAGCGCCGTTGCGCAACAGCAGCCGCGCAGACTACGCGCGTACTCCTCGAGCGACGACGACAGCGAGGGCGAGCGCGACGCCGGTCCCAGTCCAGCCGTGTCCCGCGGCAGGAAGAGATACTTGTCCAAGAGCTCGAACGAGGATGCCCCGGGCTTCGAGAAGTCCTCGAGGAAGAAGAAGAAGAAGAGCAAGTCCAAGTCCAAGTCCAAGTCCTCGTCGTCCTCGTCCTCGCTGGCGAAGAAGAAGAGCAAGGGCAAGAAGCGCGGCCAGGCCGCGAAAGCCCCGCCGACGCCGCGTTCGCCCGTCGCCTCCCCGCCCCTTCCCAGCTACATGTACAGCAGCAGCTGCAGCTGCGACAGCGAGGCCGGCGACAAGGAAAGCAGGAGGCCGAGGAAGCCCTCCTCCTCGGCCACGACCACGACCAACGGCTACTCGTCCGAGGGCCCCTGCTCCGCCAAGTGCTCCTCGACCAAGAGCACCAGCAGCGCCAAAGCACACTCCGACCTGTCCGAGGACTACAACACGAGGTCGGCGTCCTCGAGGCGCTCCTCGATAGCCAGCAGCTACGACAACAGCCCCAAGAACCTCGAGGAGAGACTGCAGATCGTCGGGAGTGGACACTGCAGCAGCGAGGAGGAGGAGCCGGAGCCGCCCAGCCGGGTGGGCAGCAGCTGCTCCTCCGACGACGTGCCGCTCATACACCCCAAGAAGAGAGCCCTGGCCAAGTTGAGCGCGGCCGACGCCGCGGCCGAGAAGTGCAGCCCGACGACGACTACGACTGCGTCCTCGAGCTCGAAGAGCGACTGCGGCTCAAGCAGCGCGCCGCCCACCGAACATTCCTCCTCGTCGGCCTCCTCCACGGCCTCGTCCTCCAAGTCCAGCGGCGGCCGGGACCGGCATCGATCTCACAAGAAGCGCAAAGAGTCCAAGAAGCGGAGGCGCTCTCGAAGTTAAGATTCACGCGCGTGTGGCTGGTTTTAAATGTGTATAACGCCGTGGCTGGAGAGTGTTGTATCTATTTTTTTGTAAGGGAGGGGGACGGCCGGAAACTCGGCCAGTGCAACGGGAGTGCGATTTTAAACTGGATGGATTGGCTTTCATTTGATTTTCATTTTTCATAGCGATTCACTTTTTTGGAAATGTACGATTTTGGGGGGAATTTCGTTGTTCGTCGTGAGTCTTGAGGACGAAGCTTTTGTAACGCAGAGATATTTTTTTTCCGTTAAGGATCTCGAAAGTTAGAGTGTTTATTATTTTCGGGGATGATTTAACCTTTTTTTTAAGTTGGATTTTAGAAGTTTTTTGGATTCATACGTGGGAATCGATGGGACCTCTCTTGCATGTATAAGTACAATGAAAATCAGATTGTAAGTGGGAAGGTAGAAATTTAGAAGATTTAATGTTGCTAGGAAACTGTTGGTTCTAACGGAAGCAAAAAATTTTACTTATTTCGATTTTAAACATTCTTGTCGTAGATTTTTGGAATTATAATATTTGGCATTTTTGAACCAAGATCATTTATACTCGTTCTGATTTGCAAATAATTAACTTATATATCCTGATCCAAAACTTAAAAATTTGGTACTTTAAAGTCTAGAAATAATAGAGATTCTGAATTTTGATACCATCTAATTATTTTTTTTAGTTTTTGTAAAGTTCATAAATAAAGATAACTTTTTCTTGTGAGCTTGCATGGTATTACACTTTTACAAGAAATAATTGTATATAAAATATTCAATATTTTAAAATCCAATCCTGCACTCCCGCAAACTGATCGATTATTGAATTGAACAAAAAAATTAATCCGATACTATACTGTTTCGATTGAAGAATGGGTTTTGGAAAGCTGCGTGATTCGAAAGAAACCTAGAACTGTCAAAGCATTGTTAAAGTGATATGAAAGCTGCAATTACAATCGTGGACTTTTCACTAACAAAGATAACATTTTTCTTATTTTTATTGTTATGACTTTATGGTAATCATTACATTAAAGACTTCGTTTTCCAAAGAGATGAATAAATGTGTGCTATTTAAATATTGGCATAATATTAGTAATTCTTTGATGTAATTTTTTAATACTGTACACCAAATTGAATTGTAAATTTGTCATTTAACATATTTACCATTTCTTTGGAGATTAGAATGTATGAAGTAGATTAATTTATATGCTTTCTATATAGACTTATGACAGTTATTATTTTATGAATGTATTATTGCTCCTTGCATTTTGTACAAATTTCAATAAACAAACGAAATAAACAATTTACGGCCTCATGCGGGCAGTGCAAAAATCTACATCTAAGCGAATATTATATAATCCCATTATCAACTCAGTTTATCTAATTTGTATAAATATATCTTATTTATTTAAAAATAAGTAATATAAACAGTTTGTAAACAATGAGAATGAACATGATCATTTATCAACGATGTGCATGAAGAAAATTTAAATTAACTATACAAAATGAAATCCTTCCTTGTTGAAAACTTGTAACACCCTAAAATGAATAATTTTCAAATTAATTTTAATAATGAAAAGAAAGAAAAATAGGTGTGAAAAGTAACTAAATAGTGCACAATATATACCTTATAAAATCGTCAATGTCCATTGTTCGCGCTCGCATACTACCTATATCGTTTTCTGTCAAAATGTCATTTATTTTTTCTTTTATATCGAAATTTTCTGGAAGAGGCTAAAATAAAATGATAATAAAATTACAAAATATATTCTAATTTCCTTATTTAACTTTTTATTTAAAAGACTTACTATATTATGAAGGCTACAATGAAGTTTGTAATTTTTTTCCATCATTGCTATCACTGAAGACTGCTTAAAAGATGCGGAAAGGGTTTTGTTTTTCCTAACAAATGTAATTCTAGTTAAACCATCCCATTCTTGATAATTAATAGGTGGTGGAGGATTTCTAGGTTCTATTCTTACTACATTTGATTCAACTTTTGGAGGTGGCCTAAAATTATTTTTTCCTACTTTCATTAACATATCAACTCTTGCTAAGAGTTGTGTATTTACACTAAGTCTACAATAGTCTTTATCTCCTGCTTTAGCAACTAAACGTTCAGCAAATTCTCTTTGAAACATAAGAACAGCACACCTGTAAATAAATAAATCAGTTATAAATTTATATCATGTAAACTATATAACACTTTAATTGCAAATATTACAGAAGTAAATGAGCGAATACAAATTATGCATTTCCATTTTCTTTATTAAAATTATGTTATGTACCTGAAAAGTGGCCTGTGAAGAAGTAGTTTAAATACCAAGGGTGAAGAAATTTGGTAAGGAACATTGGCAACGCAAAGATCAAAAAATGGAAGATCCATTTTGAGAACATCTCCCACCATAATTTGAAGTTTCGATTGTATTGGAGTTCCCATAACACGCTTTTGTAACTCGGCTACCATGCGTCCGTCAACTTCACACGCTACTACTTTTTTTGCTTTATCCAGCATTTTCACTGTCATGTTTCCTGTACCAGGGCCAACCTCGAGCACAACATCTGTAGGCCTCAGAGCGGCTTTCTCTACCATACTCTGAATAATCAGAGGATTTTTCAAAATATGTTGGCCAAAGTCCTTATTGAAGAATATACCTAAAAATGTATAAAATAATATTATAAATTAAGAATAAAAATGGGTTAAATTAAATATAAAGGAAAAAATTTATTAACAATTTTAAGAATCAATTAAGCTATCAAAATTATTTTAATGTTATTTTTAGTTTGTTAATAATACAGGTTAGGATTTCAAAAATTCTTAATAAATACATGAATACAAATACAAGTGTAAAACCTTGTCGGAATATATCTTTGTGAACTTGAGTTGATTTTTCCCTCGCAACTTTCGGCATTGTGAATGTTATTTATCAACAATAATGGGATCACATGTAATTTGTTTTAAAAAACTGTCAGGCACGTCACGCACGTGCAGTGATAGAAACTATTATATCTATATATATATTGTGTTTGTATTTAAAGGCGCACTTGCATCAGTCGATAATGAAGTTCAAAAATATATATTTTTGTAAAATGGTGTAATCCTGATAACCAAAATCATAATAAACACTATTATTAAATAGAAAATAGCTAGTATCTTTATAATAACGGCTAAGTTATTGTTCAACAACAATAGAATTTCAAAACACTTAATGTACGTAATTCTGCAATATATGGTTTCGTTTCTTCATTCGTTAGGTTCTTTATGGTAGAAACTCATCATCTGACAACGCGTTGACGTCATCTTGCAAGTGCTTTATCATAGACTCGAATCTGATAAAATTTGTTGACTCGATTGATAAATCTTAGTAACGTAATTTGACGTTACAGGTTAGATTTACTGGGATTCAGCCTGTTGCAGCAACAAATGCAAGTGCGTACGCAAGTGTTTGCACATACAGTGAGGTGATTATCGTGAAAGGCTATTTGTTGTGGTAAACGTTATGTGGCACAGGTTTTGTTAAAAAACTGCAGAAAACTAAAAAAGAAAAGTACCTCGCCCTAATGGCGTTGCAAGTGCATCAGGAATCACAAGCAATTTTCTTGCTTCAAATGAGCTAATGATGTTCAGTGGATTGCTCGAGGTGAAATGGAGATTGCAGTGGAGTCAATGTGATTTAAAGTAATTGTTGCAAGATGGAATTGAAGGTGTGGGTTGAAGGTATACAGCGCATTGTTTGCGGTGTTACCGAAACCACAACTTGCCAGGTTTGTCAACATTTTACTGTCTGCACAGTTTACTGAATACTGTTATTGTTATTTATGATTGCTTTGAATCCCTAATAGGATGTAGTTTATGCACTTGCACATGCGACTGCCCAAACGGGTAGGTTTACTTTAATCGAACGTTGGAGAACTAATGAACGACTACTTGCGCCATATGAAAATCCATTAAAGGTAATTGTGATCATAAAATCAAGTATTTTTCCAGATGATTTATATTTAGATTTTAGTGGGCTTAGCTATACATAAGATGTAGTAAGTTATTATTAGATACAGTCACTGGGCACAGTCATTGAATTGTAAAAGCTGAAGAAGTTATTTTTTTTTCAAAATTTATTTATAAAACCAGATTATCTATAGTTAAACAAAAATCTAAGTATTTACACAATATTCTTATTACTTAACTCTATTATAAACAATATGAAATAAGAAAAATTTAAAGAAACAATATTAACTTATTTTTACATCATTTACAATATTGAAAAGATTATCTTATTTATTTATTTTATTTATAATTTTACGCGGGCTAGAAGCTCTTTTACTCTAGTAGTAAAAGATATAGACAGGCAATGGTGCTACATTTTTAATGTAATATAACAATATAAATGTATAATAAACAAAATAACCATAAATTATACATTTTATAACAAAAGAAAAGAAAGAAAGATTACATAAAGATGAGGAGTTTCTCTCAAGCTAGCTTTCTAAATGATAAGATAGGTATATTAAATGAATATACCCAATCATTAAAAGTGTTAACAATATCACACTATCTATCTATCACTGACCTAGAGTTTAATATACCTTTCTGAATATTAATATAAAAAGCTGTATTATTTGTTCTTCATAGCTTAGCAGGTACACATTGATTCACTTTTGAAACAAGGTCAGGTGCATCAATATAAAGATTAATATAAAAGTGTAATTCATATAACTATCTATTTTTTAATTAATTATAGTATAATTCATGAAACTTTGTTCTTTAGTTTAATTGTTATTAACAGTAAAAATCATTATATTTAAAAATTTTCTGATATTGAATCATAAAATTGAATATTGCATTGTAACATTACTTTCAGATATTAATGAAGTGGGGTGAATATGCATCTGAAGTGCAATTAATACTTCGAAAGTCAACACCTGAAGCAAATAAGAATACAGCCTCAGCTAATCCCCGTGCTGTACATATGAATCGTACGAATGGAATGCAGAATCCTTTAGCAGAATATTCTTTAAATAATAGTGTACATGAAAATGTTAAGGGAAGTCCAACAATAGGAGCAGATTTCGATGATGTTCAAAGTGGCTTAGAAAGAAACCGTGATATTAGAAAATCATTGACTTTTAGTGGACTTCATGGGAATATAACTGAAATTAGTCCAGAAGTAATATATTTATACTTAGTACATTAAATTTGAAACTTTTATTTTATTTTATTATTAACTTTTGTTGTTTTACTTGTGTAGGTCCAAATGGAAAATGTTGCCATAGTTCAGCCAACGCCACAATTAAAATCAAAAGATTTTGGAGCAAGAAAAACATCACAAAGATTAGCACAATCTCCTACCAGATCTGCTAATATAGAAGGTCAATAAAGCTATAATACCATACATATTTTATCTGTACTAAAATATTTATTAAAAATAACAATCACTGTCAGAAATTGTAACCTAATAATTTGTTAGAGTTACAGAATTTAAAATTTGTTATATTTATGTAAAATATGAATACAAGCGTTTTTTTTAACACAAAGTAAAATTTTTATTTTTCTGCAGGAAATATTTATGCATCACAAAAAAAAGTACGTGAAGTGCCTCCTTACAGAGAGCCTCCAGGTCCCGTTTCACCACCACAGAGAACTCTCCCGCCTTATAGAGATCCTCCACCTCCTAATTTGAACAGTCCTGGAAGATCACAATATCTACCTAATGCGAGTGGTAGTCCTCATCTTTATAAAGAACAATCATCACCTAGTAATGCGGGCAAATCAAAAAGAAATCTTATACAGGTTTGAATTGTTTACTTAATTGATATATACATTTTTTGTATTTTTTCAAAATCTTGCTAAGAAAATATTTTATGTTTTATTATTTTAGGAATTTCAAGAAACAAAAGGGCAAAATCAGACAGTAAATCAAATCTCAGGGCAGGGTCAAAACATGGTAACAGTAGCATATACTCAGAGATATGTTGAGCTTATCAGACTAGTCAATAGGCAAAGGGATACTATCAATGCTCAACAAGCAGATCTGACAAAAGTAATATTATTTCGTCATTTTACTTTAAAGCTGTTTTCTTATTAAATTATTAATTAATTTTAAATTTTAGTATGATGCTGAAATTTTATATTGGGAAACTAAAAACAGAGAGCAAATGCATCAAATGGATTTTATATCTCAAGAAGTAAACAGAATTGAATCAACTAATAGAGTTATTGAAGATCAGGTGATTATTTTATTATAAAAAGTTAGAAGCATTTACAATTAATTAAATCTTGTTATACAAATATTTGTATTTCAGTTAAAAGATTTAACGCATGTGGAGGAAGAAAGTGAAATTGTTAGGCAACAAGAAAAGACTTTGAAATCAGAAATAACACTTTTACGTTCGAAGCTTGCAAATTGTGAAACTGAATTGCTTCAGTGTAAAAATAAAATAAGGTAAATAAATGCAAAAATAATTTCTATCAACTTATGATCATTTTTTTCACTCCATCTTCTTTAATGTTTCAGACTTGTTATGGAAGAACTAGCCATGGAGCAACATAATATTAATCGAGAGGCTGATGAGCATCAAATCATGGAAAGAAAGATGATAGGTGAAGTTGAACATCTTCAAAATGAAGTGGAACAAGCCAAGCGTTCTGCAGAAATGGCAACTCAGTGCGCGGAATCTTTGAAGCAGGAAGTTGTACATTTAGAAGCTGCCATTGTTGAAAAGAAGTTACAAGTTGAAAGGCTTGTAGCTGATATGAAAGAAGCAAATTTACAAAGTTTGACGGTTTCTTGCCAAGATGAGCAAGTCAAACATTTGCTGGAAGGTAAAAATATATTTCTCTTTGTATCATGCAATTAGATTTCAAACAAGATACTTTTATATTTGAGAAAATTACTTTTGTGTTATTCAAAAAGATACAGTAGTATTTGTAATGTTTTTTGAAAAATGCATCTCATTTATGAGAATCTAAATATTGAGTAAATGTTTCTACTTCTTTAATAAATTGAAAATATGTATTATAGGAGCTCACAAGCCTGGGAGTACAAGAAAAATGATAGGTTCTCCAAGGCAATTAGAAACTGCGGTGCCTACAAGTAAAAATCCACATGGTGTGTGGGTTTGAAGAAGCGAAAATGATCTCTATAAATTTATATATTATTATATAGCGAAAAAATATAGTTGTCTAGTTACTTAATCTGTTGAGTCATAGAACAATCAATCAACAATGTCCGTTAAAAATCGAGTCAAATTAGCTTACGATTTTTAAATTTTAAATAACCTATTTTTATTTTATATATGGTTGATACCTATACACGTAGTATTACTTGTTTTTTTAAGTGAATTTTAAGTAAGCACGCACTGCCATAAGTGTTATCAAATTTTAATTGAAAACCATATTTATAGCTGTTGCTGAAATTATCGCCTAAGTATCGCCTTAGCCATTTTGGCCATTGACCATAATTTGTTGTAATTAAAGCATTCTATCTTTATATAATTTCTTATTATTAATGCTCGTTTGCCAAAGTGTATTAAATTTATGTAAATTATCTCATTATCAAATGCACATATCTTGTCAATGATTATTCACTGTTCAAAAATTTGAATTTTGAAATAAAAACAATGTGTCACATTTGATATTATCTTATTTGTAATGAAATATAATTAAAGTAGGCATAAACAATATCTAAAATATTTTTTATTAATACATTTATTAAAAAAATTTCTTATGAATGTAACATCATTTAAAACTTAATTATTGAATATAAATATATAATGAATTATCTAAATGACTTAATTAGTTTTATTAAGTGAAATTTTAAGCAACATTCATATAATGTTGACTTCTGTTTTATAAAATCACTGAATATCAGTGAATATCATATTTAGGTATTTTGGTGTTCTTAATTACAAACAAAAAACTCTGGACTTTTGTTTCTTTTTTGAGAGCCATTAATTTTTAACTCTTGTGCTTTTTGTTGTAACCTCAACAAGACATTCATTTCTAAGGAACTAGCTACTCCATTAATTTCAAAATATTTCATCACTTTCTCTAAACTGCCCACCACTTCATCATGTGTAATTACAGTATCAATAACCTGATCTTGACGTTGTTTATCATTGTCATCTTTTTTTTCAATATTAGATTCACAATCTTTATTCCCTTCATTATTCTGTTCACTAATTTGTTCAAATTCTTCTTGTCTTTCACTTTCACTTTCATTTCTTTCTTCTTGATTTGCACTTTCATTTCTTTCCTCTTGATTTTGACTTTCATTTCTTTCATCTTGATTTTCATCTTTATCCCTTTTTTCTTGATTTTCATCTTTATCCCTTTCTTCCTGATTTACGTTTTCATCTCTTTCTTCTTGATTTTCATTTTCATTACTTTCTTCTATAAAAATAAACGTTGATTAGGTATATAAAAGCTATGATAATTAAAATATGTATAGAGAAATGCAAAACTATTTTGTACACATTTGTTTTAAAAATTAAAAATATATATATTAAATGAATTACAAGGCTAAAACTTTTAAAATAGTTACTTGCCATTGTATATTTAACTACCATGAACACTAATTATAAGAGTGTCATTTATTACCATATATTAAAAAATAGAAGTTTCAAAACGTAAAATGTTTAAATTTAAATTAGCCCTTTAATACAAAAATTTTACCTTCGATTGATTCAGCACTGGAATCTTTTGTATACACAAATCCGGATAAATTGAATGATTTTTTCCAATTATGAAGCCATCCTTCACTTGCACTAAAATCTTTTTTTCCTCCTAATTTTTCATTTATTTCTAAAGCTTTTCCTATAATACATAAATATTTAATTAAACATCAATTTAAATTAAAACTTATGTACGATTAAATCAATATAACTATGAATTTTGTTTATTTTAAGACAAAAATTTCTAATTATGTAAACATTGATTTCTTTTGTTGTGGATTATAATAATTTATTTAACATGTTTATTAATTTGTATAGTTTAAAAAATATATAACTACACACTTCGTATGATAGGACCTGTGAAAGTCATTCCTTCTTTAGCTTTTTTTTTAAACCACACATAAACAGCTTTATTTAACATGTGACTGAATGTGTTTATACGTAGTCTTTTGCGATTCTTAATATTTTCTTTGCTACGAGCATTTCGCATCTTTTGCTCCTGTTGCCTCCAGTGCCGTATCGTACTTGTATTCATATTGTACATTAAACTATACTTATGTATCATACGTTTATCACTTTTTATGTCATCTAAAACTTTTAATTTTTCTTCCACTGTCAAATTGATTCTTTTCTTTTTATCTTTCTGCTTACTTTTCTGGGAGGTTTCTATTGTTTTTGTATTATTTGTATCTACTGCTTTAAATGTAGTCTCTTCAATCACTTGTGGTTCAGGAGTCATTGCCACCGGAGATTTTTTTGCAGGTTCTGTGATTTCATCGCTTGTAGATTCCACTTTTACGAAATCAAATGATAAAGGTACTTTTTCCGAGGATTCCTCATTTTGGTCACTGGAAGAGGAGAGTGTTTGCAAATCCTGTACAGAATTAATTGCCAACAGTGGTTGAACCACTTTCACATCTTCGATAGTTATTGAATCCATTGGGTTGGAATCGTATATCAATGGTACTGTTTGTAGAGGTAGTACATTTTGACTGTTTGTCAAAGAAGAAAGTATTTGCAAATTGTTCACATTATTTATTCCCAAATTTGGAATTCCGTCTGGTGGTGTTGTAATTATATAAAACGGGGATGAAATCATAATTTTCACAGTAATAACAGATTTATTTTTAAATTATTTATTTATCAGTTTTTTACGCGAATTAAGTTCACAGATTGCACTTAAACGTCTATTAACTTGAGATGTCATCTCGCTGAGCACAGAAATATTTCTTGTTTATTTACATGCATTTCATAACCTGTATTCCATGTTCATGTTCCCTTTCATCATAAATTATGATGCTGCTCAGCTCAGCTGATGTTCCAAACTAGAATAGATGCCAAAAATGGCGGAAGCGGAACGAAGACCCATCAGTCCCATCACGAAGGTGTAAAAAATGTATACTTAGAAAAATTAAGTTTTATGAATGAAAGTAAAATAGAAATTTTGTAGAATGATTTATTATAGTTTCTTACAATATAGCTTGTAAAAATACTTAATCGTCTGCAAGAGAGTGCCTTAATGCTTATCGGAAAAATCTATGACAGACTTGTTTTTGGTAGATGACTATAGGTTGACATTGAAATAGTAATTGTGGAATGTGAATTCAAACATGATTTTTGTTTGTAAACAAACGATTTGAAAAGCAAATATTAATAATTTAGTAAGATTATACAAAATAAAAGGTAAGTTTTTAATTTTAAAAACATTTCAAATATTGAATTTAAATAACTAAAAAAAATTGAACTACAAGCCAACATAAAAAAATAGATTTATTTTAAATAAAAAATACAATCAATGAATATAATATAAGATAAATGTTTTCTGTCTATATGATTGAATAAAATGAAATCATTACATTTTTTATTGTGCACTGTTACAGAAGACGAACAACAATGAAGCCAGAAATAGCATTAGCTTTAATTGTAAAGAGATGGAGAGACTGGCAAGAAGTAGCTCGATATCAACTTCCAGCTCAACAAGAAGCTGAACGTCAAAATCTTCTGGAGCTGTTTGTGCTATACAAAAAAATGAAAAAAAAGAAAAACCGTGGAACACAGGCACAATTAACTACTACTTCTTACATACATATAGAACCAGAACCACCTGTTTCTGATTATAATGCACTTGCTAGAGAAGAAAAGATAAGACAGGGTGACGATACTTTGGTAGTTCACATGCAACCAATAGATTATGAAAATTACTTTGAGTATATAAGGATGGATGTGGAAACGTATAATGAACTATTTAAGCTAGTTGAACCAAGAATAAAGAAACAGTTTTTAATTAAGTATCCAATACCTGCACATACTCGTCTACAAATTTGCTTGAGGTATTTGGCTTCAGGTGATAGCATGTCATCGATTTCCGTTGCTTTTCAAGTTGCAAGTAATACAGTTTCAAAAGTTGTTACGGAAACCTGTCAAGCTATATGGGACGTTTTGAACGAGCATGTCCTTCCTGCACCAACAGCAGATCTTTGGAAAGAAAGAGCACTATCTTTTGAAACTCAGTGGGACTTTACACATTGCATTGGTGCAGTTGATAAAAGGCAGCTTGTGCTTCAGGTAATTTCAGTTTTAAAATCAATCTGAGTTTTTTATTTTTACACAATTGTAATTATTAATAGTGTAAACATTTAAATTTCAGAACTATAAACTATAAAATAACTTTTATATAGTAAAAGATTTTTATAACAATTATTTTAAAGATGAAAAGTTACATGTACATTAATTACATTGTAACTTTTTTTATGAATACCCAGGTGGATATATGTATATATTTTTCAATTTGTGGCTGTTGGTGTCAGTCTGTGTCTAACTATGCAAAAAAAAACATGTTATTTCAGACATTTGGCACAGACTGGCACAGATAGGCACAGAACGTTTCTTCTTCAAAATAAATTTCACATAGTTTTTCAGCACAGATAAGTACAGATTGGCATAGACAAGGTACATACTGGCATAGACAAGGTGCAGACTGGCACAGACTAACACAGATTGGCACAAATTATATATAAAAATTATAAATTTTACTTACTTTTTAAAAGAACTTAGAAAACAAAGAAATTAGCAAAATTCATATATCTTGGGATGAAAAAAATTCGTGTATATCTCAACGCTCCGTACGAAGAGAAGCACAGCTCAGAATTCTCAAAAACAGCTAGTTCTTTTCCAAGACCTCTTATAAAACTAGCACTTTTTAGATCCTCTAATAAATACTAATATTTTCTCAGAAACTTTGAAAAGGTGATAGTTTTTATTTGAGAACCTGAAAACTAGTTTCGTAGGAGGATTTTGATTAAAACTGTTGTTTTTTGAGAATTCTGAGTTGTGCTAGTCTTCGTACGGAGCGTCGATCTGTGCAAGTCAGTACCTATCTCTGTCAATAAGTAAATAAAAATAATTTTTTATGTAAAAATCTTTTTTATATAAAAATCTTTTTTATATAAAAATCTTTTTTGTATAAAAATCTTTTTTGTATAAAAATCTTTTTAGTATAAAAATCTTTTTAGTATAAAAATCTTTTTAGTATAAAAATCTTTTTTATATAAAAATTATTCGTGTTTACTTGTCCCAGTCTGTGCCTATAGGGAAGAGTGAGGCATATTTGTACACTTTCACTTTTTTATTTATCATATACACCTGGATGAATTTAAATTTTTTATAGCAATGGATACCTAAAATTGACACATTTCGATGTGCATTCCATATTTTTAAAATGCATTTATTAAATGTTAAAGTTTTTATTTTGTATACACAAAAAAAGTCATTTTGTGCAATTTTGCTCCGACCATGGGGCAAATTCGTACACACGTGTATTTTAAATGGGTGCCGGAGAAAAAGTCGATTTTTCGTGTTTTTTGACGTGTGTCTAATTTTAATTCAATTTTTGAGATTTAAAAGAAACCAAGGGTGAAAATGTACAGTTTTTTACGTAGAAACATGTTCACCAGGCTAAAATGTATGCAAAAATAATATTGGTAAAATTGGGACTATGTGTACAAGTTTGTCCCAAATGGATTTTCTTCTTCAACTTACTATAACTTCGTCAATTTTCAATTGTTTAAGGCTTAACAACTCTCGAAATCTTCGTAATTGAACCTTCTTTCCACGTATAATGTGCGAAAATAAATAATTATTTAATTATTATTACAATTGATCAATAATCAATCATAAGCCTTGAAATTCTAGTTATACATTCCTTTCATATAAGAAACTAACATATATTTTTTGCAGAAGTTTACTATGGTTTTATTAAAAGATATTCAAAGTGAGCAATTTTACTCCTGTACATGTGCCTATATGTACCTATCCATGCATTTCTGTGATAAATATCCAAAATAACAGTTTTGACATAGTTAAGCACAGACATGCACAGGTATAAGGCTCAGATAGGCACCCTACTGAAAATGGTTCGTAAAAACTTACGTTTGAATTTATGTAAGATCTTACGTAAGAAATTACGTAAGAACTTACGTAAAAACTTGCGTACGGATTTCAACGAAGATCTTACATAAGTACTTACGTAAGTTCTTACTTGCGATTTTAAATTAAATTAGCCAACTAAAACATAAATTATACATATTAATTTGACATCGATTGAGATACTCTAGAGTAATTTTGAAATTTGTTTAACCTGCTTATGTAAGAACTTGCGTAAAAACTTATGTATGTACTTACGTATTTCTTACCTAAGTTCTTACATAAGTTCTTACGTAAGTACTTGCACAGGTAGCTTAAGCAAATTTCAAAATTACTAAAAACCATTTTTTGTGCCTCAAAAGTAACCAATTCCGAAGTAGGGTAGACGCACTAGTAGTCGGCCACCCCCAGTAGTCGGCCACTTTGGCTATTTTCTTTTAAAAAATAAACCCGTAGACAAAATATTGCTAGATTAATAATTTTTTAATGATCTATGCCATTTAAACATTTAATTATGACGTTAAAACAGTTTAAGAACCATTAAATAATAGTATATTATGACACTGTTGTGGGAGATGGTTTTCTACCTTGCTCGAGGGTTTTCGCACGAGCGAAGCGAGTGAGAAAATCGAGCAAGGTAGAAAAACACCTCCCACAACAGTCTCATACGATATTTTATAGCACAACAACCTCAAAATCGACAATAAAGTTGGCATTTTGAGGTTAGTGTGCTATAATAATTTTTTTCGATATATCTTTGTCGATATGGGCTTATAGGTGGCCGACTACTAGAATTTTTTTAATTTTTAAATAAAAAAATAATGATAACCCAATCCAAAGCCACTTTTAATTGTAATGATCATTACGATTAATTAACATTTAATTTCATTAATTTAATATTTATTCAATCTTCTATAGCTAAACTTAAATCATAGAACTATTAAAAAGAATAAACAATGATCAAGCGGCCGAGTACTAGATTCCGGTGTCCGACTACTAGCGCTTTCGTCATATTTTATTAAAACACATATTATAATAATCCTGTAAATATGTTTAGCAAAAATAAACATTTTATCAAAAACTAGAATACAATTAAAGTGTAATGAAACCGGTAATTTATAAACAAAGATGTTTCAGAATTTTTTCCACAGCTTAAATACAAGTTTTTCCTTAGATGGCCGACTACTAGTGCCTCTACCCTACCATCCGGATGGTACTTCCCATAGTGGGTATTTCAATAGATGTCAAATTAATTTGTTTAATTTATTGTTTAGTTGGTTAATTCAATTTAAAATCGCAAGTAAGAACTTACGTTAGTACGTACCTAAGATCTTCGTTGAAATCCGTACGTAAGTCCTTACGTAAGTTCTTATGTAAGTTCGTACGTAAGATCTTTCGTAAGTTCAGACGTAAGTTCTAACATAAGTTCTTACGAACCATTTTCAGTAGGGCACAGACTGGCAGACTGGTACAGAAAGGCACATTAGACTCAAACTGGCGACATAATGTTTATTTCAATCTGGGGCAGATTTAGAAGTATTTTGATATTTATTTACTTATTTACAAATTTTTTAAGCCCTTTTTTCATAAAATAATCTAGTTATTATCAAATTATGATTAACACTTGCAGTGCTCCACGTACCAAAAATGGCTCACGATTTTTTTTCCTGGTGCTACGCGACACATATATTACAAAATATATCATTTTTATGGTACTTATAGCATACAAATATGCATTTATGGGTTTGAGCAACGATTTTCTTACTCTATTGACTTAGAAAAACAATGGTACCGATTTATATTGGAATTGGACTCATTGCAATTATAATAACTACCTACTTATTAAAGTTACAATAAAAACTTACGGTAATAATGCCGTAAGCACAGTGGGAAAGCAAAAGCTTATACATTGTCAGCAGTGAAATATACAGTGCCAAGCAATAAATTTTCTCCACACGCAAACAAATTAAGAATAACTATCGCACTCCTTCCGCATGTAGAATCCCGTCAACAGCGAACCGAGCTACTGCAAGAGCTTGGAAGCCATAGCGCTCTTCGCCATAACGGACGCGAACTCCTGCTTCTCCCAGATCAACATCGGCATCGAGGAGGTGCACGAGACCGGCATCAACTTCCACGAGTGCGCGATGGGCCGCGAATTGCGCGACAACGCCTACGACATACCCTCCCCCTCGGAGATCGAGGAGAACGGCCCTGAGCTGCCCTACGTACTCACCGGCAACGAGGACTTCGCCCTGACGAGCAACATGCTGCGGCCCTATCCCGCGACCGCCAATCTCGATCTGCCCAAGCAGGTCTTCAACTACAGGATCGGTCGAGCCAGAAAGTGCTCCGACTGCGCCTTCCGCATACTCACGAATCAGTGGAGGGTCTTCCAGAAGAAGTTCTCGACCAGTGCCAGCAACACCATTAGGATCACGAAGGCGGCGGTGTGCCTGCACAACTTTCTCATGACGAAGGAGAACGCGAGGCCCTTCCAGGACAGACGCTACTCCCTGCCCTCGGAGTCGGATAAGGGTGCGACCACGCTAGGCTGCACGCAGGTCACCGTCTACTCGGAGACGCCGAGCGAGGAGGCCGAGAGGGTCAGGAACATGTTTAAGGATTTGTTCTGCGAGGACGGTGCAATATTGCTGGAGTGGGAGTGAGAGAGAGTGGCTGTGCGTAGACGAGTCAAAGATCAAATAGAAGTGAAAATACTCGTTGTGGAGTATTCCGCTATGGAGATTACTTAACTTTTAGTTTGAGTAATGCAATAAAAAGAGTTATTACCTGAACATAGTTATATATCAAAGGATTTTATTTATTGCTTTAAACAAAGTAGGTATTTTATGTTGCAATAACATATACGAATTGTCACTCTAGATTCATTTATAAATGTAATTATAAAATTTTATTTCACATTAATAAACATATAACATTAAAAGTCTTGAGAATATTTTTCTTTCTTAACCTGTATGGCATTTTATTAAAATGCCATTGCAATAGTACTAAAATTAAATTAAAAAATAACTTAAATTATTTATCAGTTCTTAAAATATTTTAAAATTGATACTTTTTGTTATATTAATTTTCTTCATAAAGCTCGAATTCCTCTTCAACTTCATGTAGCCTGGTCAAGAATTCTAATTCAAGTTTAGATCGCTCTCGATAAGGTAACCTTTTTAAACCTTCTCCTAACCTTATTAAAAAACCATCAATTGGGGAAGGTTTTTCAATAGGTTTTTGCAGGCACTCCAAAAAGATCTGATCATAGTTACTTATATTACCTGTAACATAATTATACCATTATTATAATTTAAAAATATCATTTTAATTAAGTATTTTATATAAATAATAGGTAAATAAAAATCTTTTGTAATTTGTTATTTTTTGTTAAGTTTATAACTAAATTAATTTAGTATCGCAATGAACTACTAACTTTTTACATTTGTTAAGCTTTCAAATTCGGAAGTTTGTTGTGAATAAGGTGAGCAGGGTGAATCTTGATGCATATCAACATCCACTTCTTCAAAGTTTTCACTAACTGCTGCTACTATTGGCACTGACTGTATATTTATACTATTTACGTTTGGAGTTATTTGGACTAGTGGATTAATACTAACTTTTGGAGTTTGTACTCTCGAACCTGTATTATTTCTTGTCTTTCCTTTTGTTGCACTCTTCAATGCTACTAGTTTTCTAAAAGGAAGAAAAATCATTTAACATAAAATATAACATAACATAAAATAAAATATTTATATAATTTCTTTAGAATTCACCAGTTTTATTTAACTACTTACTGATAATCTAATGATTCATTAAGAAACTCCATTATTTTATGATATCTGAAAGAATACTTTTTGCTTAATGGTATACCAGTTCGCCTTGCCAAATCTTCTTTTATTTTATGCTTTTTTCGAGCTTTTAAGAAGTTTTCTCTTAAATATTTCCAGCGAGTCTCTGCAGCTTCTGGTTTTAATCGCCCTAAAAAATTAATTAGCTGAGTAATGTATGTTGATTATGTTTAGCGTAATAATTTAACAGAAAAATTTGTATTCAATGAATGCACACCTTGCATAGATTTGCTGATTTCATACCACAAAGCTTGCTTCATAAGCTTTGTTCTGTCTTTCTGAGGAACTCTGATGTCGTAAAGTGCCGGTCTCACTCTCACCAGACTTACAAGCAATTCGTCCAAACTATTAGTTTGAAAATCACTGGTTTCGCCCATACTGTCTTCTTGCGAATTCTCTCCGTCGCTCTTGTAAACTGTGCATTAAAAAATAGTACGGTATATAAAAATCCATCTAGAAGTTAAGTACAATTAGTCGAATGAAAGTTGCTCTTACCCATAGTTACATTGTTATTCCCTTTATAAAGTCAATGAAAATAAAAATGAAATTTCTCCTTAAACCTAGGAATTAATTAACCTGGAAGACTCACTGCTATAGGCTTTGAGCAATTAATTAAGCTTCATAATTACGAAAATAAAATAAGTTACGTACTTTTCAGTACATAAAGGACGCGTGCGTATCCCAAATGCAGCGGAAACGATGAGAAAAACAAAAATATTGGCAAAATATAATCAAAACATTGAAATAACCTCCGAAAGTGCGTAATCGATCCCAAGCTACTTTTCACGGAATGACGGAATAATGGCCTCCGCGTATAGGGCATGCATGCAGGTGGACGCAGAAAAACGGAAAGATGGCGAACTGGCGAGAGTTGACGACGGCGGCCACCGGTACCCAATCTGACCAATCGTAAGGCCGCTCTCGCTCGCTATCAGGTAATAATGGCGTTTGGAGCCTTAGGGACTGTCCACATAAATGCTATGCTGAGCTGGGCTGTGCGTTACTACTTGTAGACTGTGCCGCTGATTGTCTGATTCTTAATAATTGACCAAATAGCGCCACAGTCTACAAGTAGCAACGCACAGCTCAGCACACACAGCACTTATGTGAACAGTCCCTATTGAGAAGTCTCTATTTCCTTTCCGTAAAAACATATATACATTATACCTTATATATAGGTACACACTATAGATTCTATGATGGAGGATAGAGAGAACTGAATGTAGTGCAAATATAGTGTAAATCGAAGTGCAATGTTTTATTTAACAATGTTCATGTCGCTGTAAATAATAGTATTATATATTTTTTTGATATTTTTGTTTTGTGGAATCTTCGTTATAAATATATGGTTCATTCATTCAGTTGACCATTATAAGATCGATGTAAATACACAATGAAGCTTTTTAGCTTTAATGATGATTGTAAGTTTGTAAACAAAACAACTAAATCAATAGGTTTCGAGTAGAAACCTAAATACTTTTATTTTATCGAGAAGTATAAATAAAGATTAGTAAGTTGATACAAATATTTGTCAATTTAACTTTATGAGAAGGAATATTTATGTAATTGCACTTTTTATCTACTAATTTATTAAAGAAAAAATGGAAGCAGAAGAAGTACTTCTGTTGATTATGAAGAAGTTGAAGGAGTACAAGGCTAATCCAAAGCAGTCTACTTTTCATGAAAAAGCCAGACAAAAAAATCTTAGGAAAATGTTTTCAATTTATACTTCATTAAAAAAGAGGGAGCGTGCCAAACAGAAAGAGAAAGAACAAAGTGAATGTACAGAAGAACCGATCTTACCACAAGAACCAGACCAAAGTTTTGATGTAAAAGTGGAGTCGGAAGATTTGCAAAGTCATTGCAATGAAAATCTAGATACCCACATTAAACAAGATGAAATTGTTTCAGATTCAAGTGATATATGTGAGCATGATAGGTAAGGTTAAGAAAATATATGATACATTGATTGGTTTTTAAATCTATTTGGAATTTAGAATTAAACAGTGAATTTTTAAATTTACTTTTTTAGTAAAGACCAGGAAGAGAATATAATGGTCAATACACAAGATACGTATGAAATAGGTAATGAAAATACAGAACCTACAGATGAATTTGTTGTACGTAGAAAAGAATCAGATGAATATGATGAAGAAATTATTGAGGATACAGCTTCTTTAACTACTCCAAGTACTTCAAATGATTTAATCAAAGACAGTATGTATTTCAACTTTTACTTATTATATTAGTATTGCAATTCATTTTATTTTAGTAAATTTTTCTATTCAAAATGGTAAAGGTACAGTGTAAAAAGATTATCATTATATTTGCAGATCAAATAATGAGTGATCAAAATGTTGACGAATCAGATGAGTATATGGAAGAGTGTGAAGATGAGAAATCAACTGCAGTTGATGGGTTTCTTATGCAGTTAGGTGAAGGACTAAGAAAATTACCCTATCGACAAAGGTCTAAGCTTGAAATAGAATTTTTAGGCCGCTTATATGAGGTAGAAGATTGCTTAGGTTTACTTGATGAATAAGTGTTTGAAATACTCAGAGCCTAAAATTAAACATATTTTCAATATTTCAATTCTTATCATTATAAGAAGCATATTAAATTTTTCTTAACATCACAAAGTACAAAATCATAAAAAAATATTTCCAATCCTGAATGAAAAAGCCTTATTTCATATCTTGAAATAAAATAAAACTGACTGATCATTTTTATAACAATTTATTTAAGGAAATTTACATAAATATTGTTCATTTGCAAAAATAGCTTTTTAAAAGTGATAATTTCTATAGTATGGGTCAAAAGTTTTAAAAAGTTATGAGTTATGATTCATAAGAAGTTTTTGACATATGTAGTTTTTTGCACTGTGATCTACTTCATACTTATTTAGAAGTATTGTACATTTTTTAGTTGAATTATGAATATAAATAGCAGAATAATGAAAAGAAAATATACTTTGTTAAGCAAATTGTATATAAATTTATGTGGGAGATTCACAATGGAGTGCCTGCACAGAGAATAATATCTTACTATTGTACCACAAGTAGATCCCATGTTAAGATAGATATTCCTTTTCAAACTTGTAAGGTACCATTTTAATTAGTATAAAATATTTAATTTATCGTAACAAAAAAAGGCTATATGTGTGAAATCTAAATTTAATAAAGCGATTTATTAATAGTGTAAATTTAAGAATTGGACAGAATTTTTCATTAAAGCGTTTCCAATTTTAAGTATTCAAACATTCACAAAAATAATTTCTTTTATATATCTATATATATATATATATATATATATATATATATATATACACACTTCTTTTGTTATTAAAAGTAAAAGTTGATTGTTATACCATATGCATATTATTAGTTTTTTAAATTGTGTGTAATTATGTAATAATATAATGAATTGTTAAAACAACTATTAGTATGTGTATATGCAAATAATTGTAAGTGTATAAAAAAAGATCTGTAAGTTGATTTAGCATATAAGTTTATTATAATACATTTATGAAAATAATAAATTATTAAAAAAAATTAATTCTTATTTTATTATTTTACATAAAAATAGCACCTATTTGTAATTTTTTTTCACCAAAAATAAAATTATGGTGATATAGGTACTGATATACCTAATATGCATGATATATTATTTTACGAAAGTCAAAAGATGTATTAAGACAAGAAAATTCCAGTGAGTCCAGCGTCATCTTTAGGTTCACAAAGGAATTAAAATATTGAAAGTGGTGAATGCGCGAATGGCGATATATAAGCAAACTAGTTTGATATTGCAAGGAGTGAATTGAATTTTACTATTTACAATGTCTCTTTGGGTAGATAAATATCGGCCAACGAGTCTTGGCAAATTAGATTATCACACGGATCAAGCTCAACGATTAAAAAATATGGCAAGTAACATAATTTAAATTAAACTTTAATCAGAAAGAGGTTAATTTATAAGAATTTGCGCGGGAAGTCGGTGCTAATACAATAATATAAATATATTATATAAATATAATTTGAAAATATAATGTAACGTTAATAAGCGCTAATATTACCATGTTTATTTATAATTTAAAAAAATATATATTTCTATTTAGAAAAGTTGTGTAAATATGACAGTGATGTTATGGTCTTTTTTGTTTATATGAAGGTTCAACAAGGAGATTTTCCACATTTATTAATTTATGGACCACCAGGAGCTGGAAAAAAGACTCGAATAATGTGTATACTTAAAGAACTTTATGGAAGTGGAGTTGAGAAGCTGCGAATGGAACCAATGCAGTTCGAGGTGTGTATTCTTATCCTGTACAGTATTCATGAAGGGTATGTAGAAAAATAATAAAATCATTTAATTCAGACTCCATCGAAGAAAAAGCTTGAAATTATGACGATTAGTAGTAATTATCACATTGAAGTAAATCCCAGTGATGTTGGTATTTATGATAGAGTTGTTGTTATGGATCTAGTGAAAACTACTGCCCAAACGCATCAGATTGATCCTACTGGTCAAAGAGAATTTAAAGGTATTGTGATATTTTTCAATACTAAGCATAATTATTAAATTTTATTTATTGCAAGTTATAAATTGTATAAAATTATAATTTTATTTTATTTTTAAAATTTTAAATAAATTTATTTTATAAACACATTTAATGTATTTTCTTTTTTGCAGTGGTATTATTAACAAATGTTGATCATTTGACAAAAGATGCACAACATGCACTTCGTCGAACTATGGAAAAATATGTTGCCACATGTAGATTGATACTGTGTTCCAATTCAACATCAAGAGTATTGCCAGCAATAAGATCGAGATGTTTAGGAATAAGAGTTCCTGCACCAACGATAGATGAAATAAAAACTATTTTACATTCTGTAGCTAAAAGAGAAGGACTTAGTGTTCCTGATGAGCTTGCAGCAAGAGTTGCAGAAATGAGTGGGAGAAATCTAAGGAGAGCAATCTTGATGTTGGAAGCTTGTAAAGTTGAACAGTAAGTTATTAAAAAGAATTGTTAAAACTAAATAAAATTGTTAAGATTAAATTTAATATTACATTCAAAAAACGTTTGAACATTTTAAATTTGACATGAATTGAGATGAATTGAGAGAATTACTTTTTTTTTTAATCATTAAGAAATTCTTTAAACAGTTGAGTAAGAATATTTATACTGTATAAGTTAAACCAATACAAATCATATTTTAGTAGGGTATATATATAAACTAAAATAATTTTGTTAATATATGCTTTTATTAAATGATATTACAATTTTTTATAAAAATTTAATTTACATTTTATTGTTTTTAAATTTTAAAATAAATTTTTTCAGGTATCCTTTCACTGCAGATCAAAAAATTACAGAACCAGATTGGCAAATATATATTAAAAGTATTGCCTCTCTTATGGTTGCTGAACAAAGTCCAAGAAAATTACTGGAGATAAGAAATAGGTTTTATGAACTTTTAACACATGCCATTCCTACAGATTTAATATTCAAGGGATTGTTACAAGAAGTTACAAAAAAGTGTGACTTACAACTAAAAATACAAATTGCAACTGTTGCAGCAGAATATGAACACAGAATGCATTATGGATCAAAAGTTATTTTCCATCTGGAAGCATTTGCTGCACGATTTATGTCTATATATAAAAAATTTATGGATGCTTCTTTAGAGGCATTTATGTAAAAACTCTATTCGAAACTCGATTATTTTTATAAATTAAATTATTATTCATAAGATATTAAGTCGTTGTAATACTTTTTTTAATAAATAATTTTATTTTACACAGTACAATACTTGAAATTATCATTCATAATTAATTTTAAACTGTATGGTAGACTTACAAAAGTGCAATACCTATTGCTGCAATAGCTGAAATGGCAACAACAGTCCAACCAGTTTTATAAACTTCTTTGATTGTCAAGAATTTACCTAAGTCCCAAGCCTAGAGAATGTAATTTATGTTAATTTTATTGATAAATTAAAAGTTTAGCTGTATTATTTATTATATATGAAATTTTTATTACCAAGTGTCTAATTCCATTCAAGTAGTGGTATGTTACTGGGTACACAAATATTGCTTTTCCCACATAAAGTAATGCTGCTGGCAAGCCCCAACTAGCAATAGCTTGAACAAGGCAAGGGATTCCTCCAGGAATAAACAATGTACCTAATAGTAAATAATTTTACTTTTACTACTTCTATAATATATAACTGTTATATATAAATTCTACATAAGCAAAATTGTGTAAATTTCATCTATAAAATTATATTGCAGAAAAATATTGAAAAATATTACTTCTATTACTTTATTTGCTAATGAGCTTTTTGAAAATTATGATACTTATTTAAATATAATAGAATGAAAATATTTATAATACTGTAGTACATTTGAGTAAAAAATCATTTTTAGCAATACATTTAAATAAAGATAGTATGTATTTGATTCCATTACAAATATACAATTAACATTTATAAAAATTAAAAGAACTGATTATAATTACCAAGACCAAGGATAATTGCATATGAACTCAGCATGATACCAGTTGCACGATGTGATACAGACAACATTGAGGTGAGTTGAAGTTCGTATATCGTTAAATGAGGGGACATTGGGCGTTTAAGGCGCATGTTCTTTTCATCGTGTGTTTCACACTGTGTTGTTGCAGGACGCAGTGCATGTACTGTGGCACAAATACTCGATGGGCTGTAAATATAGATATATTATCGTTCAAAATGTCAAAAATGGACATTTTTTAATAACATTAGGTTAACATTACATAACTTACTTGGAAGTATACAAACAGCGAAAATTCTTGAGGTCTAAACTACGCCTGCATAACAGCCTGAAATGAATTTTAAATTAATTTATATTTTTAGCACAATTCATTGTGAAGAAACATGATTTTCCAATTATTTTAGAGCATACATAAATCTGTCAACAAACATTTACCTTGTATAAATGAGCGCCATGTTTATACTATAAATTACTGTAAAAATGAATAAAGTTTATTATTTGATTGAATCGTCTTTAAGAATTTTATCTTATTTTAATAAAACCGGCAATGTTTATTCCACAAAACACTTACTTTGAGTTCGGACTTCTGCAGCAGACAGATCAAATCAGTCTGAACCACAAAAATATCGCCACAAACTAGTCAATAAATGAGATAGGAATACGCGAAGACAAAACAGAAGACGATTTTCGCGCTATTATGTACAATTTAAAATGTTGAATTGCTGAGTAATTAATCCTTTACATTTTGTTAAAAATAATTTATAAAGAAAGAAATGTATAACACAATAGTACATTATGTAACAAGGGAATAAAGTCGACTTTATTCCCGTGTTGCATATAGAATTTTATTTCCGACCTAACTGTGGCCACTTTATTAACTTAAAAAGAGGGACTTCCGGTAAGAACTAACATTTATTGAAAATGTATATTAATATAGAAAAATAATTTTTAAAAAATGCATTTGCAGGAAAAAAGTAAATTTGCGGGAATCATATGCTACATTTATCCCGCATTTGAGGTCAATAAAGCGGTCATTACGGTTGAGTTGGGAATAAAATAATTTATAATACTTTACCAGGTATATAATATCATGTTCTTATGTTTAAAAAATATTTCTACTTGATCATTAAAATAGAAAAAATATGTTTATGTGTAACAAGTATAAGATAGTGACAAGTAAAGGAGGTCAAGGGCAAAATAATAACAATTCGTTATGTATTTTCTTAAATTTAATATTGATATATTGACAATTTCATTACATACATACACAATGAACTCTCAAAGTTCACAGAATTCGATTAAATATGTTAATTACAATTATAACGTGTGATGATATTCATACGTGTCAATGATAACTAATGCACACAAACGTGATCATTCTCGCGGATGAATCGCATTATGTGTATAGGTAGTTATTACTTCAATTTACTTCAGAAATTAATGCTTCACATTTATGCAGGGCATGTACAATTGATTCTAAAAATTTAAACAAGTATCCACATTCTGGAGTCAACAAAGAAACTCTTGTTCAACTTTGATATTTTACAAGAAATTTCAACCGAATCCATAAGGAATTTCTCTACAATATTCCAATAATTATTTATTAAGCTTTAATGTACAGTAAAAAAAATCAAGAGAACCAATTTTTAGTACTCCATTTCTTTTTTAAATATTGACTTTTTGTTTAAAATCCTATTCTTACTTGTGTAAACTAAGTAAGAAAAGGCTTTTAAATAAAAAAAAAATGGTGGTTCAAAAGAAATGTCATTTTCTCAATAATTTTCACTGCGCACTTCCGCTCCAGCTGCCGCTGTGACTTTTATACTTCACTTTTTTTACCTTTAGAAATAACACTGAGTACTGAACATTTTTTACAGTCGATTATTGGCCTTGACGTCGTCAATGACAGAGTCACGTATTTTTATTTTTTTTTTATTTTATATATACTAACCGCGAAAAACGAAGATCATAATAATTAGGCGGATCGCTTGATTCCGCGCACCTACCAACATCAGCTTAACAATCATTCTCTAATCGACTTTGCTACATATCTTTCGGTGGCGTTTAATGAACACGAATAAACGTTACTTAGCCGTGCTATATAAACGACAGACTTCGACCTCATCTACCTTATACAGTTTCTTTAATGATATACAAATTGAGTGGCTTTTACAATATAACGAACGCATTTATAAAGTCGCTGAGCGGTTGTTGTAATTTTAAAGCCTTAAAAAAAGAAATTCAATGTAAATTATTAACAAACAGTATAGTGTATAATTATGCATGTTAATTTTTAACATATGTAGTTATATGGGTAAAACTTTATATTCGGTTATACGTACAATTTGATATGATTCGTGCATAATTTACATATGATTTCTTTTCTTAAGGAGTCAAAGCTGAGTACAAGTACTAGAGTGAAAAAATATTATATATGAATTATAATGAAATCGTAATTTATATATAACTGTTTTTCTTTTTCAGAGAATACAATTCAGTGTGACCACTAGTAATTGCACTTTCACTAAAAAAAAAAGGAAACTCGCATATGCTTAATTTAAATTAAATGTACGGTTCTTGTATCATGACTAACGAACAAACGATACACGCAGCATTCGTACATGCATCTCTTTGTCTCTTGCTGCTCCTCGAGAACTTGAAGAGTCTTTATTTCTTGTTTATACTAAGTTTTCTTCATTTATGATAAGCTTAAAACTAGAATGTACTCAAGGAGGCCACGTTCAAGCTGACTTTGATGAAATAAAATTTGTTATTCACTAAATGGTTATGAGACTTGGGTCAATGTATGAAAGGTCTTTTGTCTGGAAGTAACTGCCTATGATCTCCATCAGAATAATTTCTCTAAATCTGGAAGTGCAGAATGGAACCAAATCGTTTATTCGTGGAATGACTTAAATTATTTGCTAACATTAAAAATACACTGAACTATTTTATAGCAGTACTTTTTTAATAAAATTATTAAAGTCATATTCAAATATAAATTAATAAACAAATACTTCATAACATAATCCAACCAAACAAAATGATAAAATGTCACCTACATTTTTGTTTTCTCATAGTTTGTAGTCCTTTTTAGTACTTAATAAGAATAAGAGTAAATCAGTAAAATATTATGTACATATATTTATACAACAAAGTTGTGTACGTAAAAAAAAGTAAAAAAAATTACTATCTAATAATTTAGGATATTCCAAAACCAAACGATTCAAGTGTTTTTTGCTTCTTAGAGGAACAACTCTGAAGGAGAAGACTTTATTATCTACATAGGAGATCACTACCATAAGCTAATCTAATTTTATGAAAACATAACCAGGACATCGATGATTATATATCCAAACCCCAAGTTAAACAACAGCGGATTAAAACCAGTCCCCAAGTCTTCCACTCTTAATAAATATAAATTGCTAGAAAATAATAGGAATGTCTAGGAAGAAATCGATAATCTGGACTTAAATTTAGTGTTTTGTAGCTAGTCTTTGATCATGGCAAATCTTCATAATAAGATATAGAATATTTTTCTAATCCTTCGTTAATCTGGTTTACCAAAATAAAATTAAAATATTCATTTTTAAAGAACAGCTTCAAAAATCTTGTAAAAATATATTTTTAATGCATTGATGAGATCAATGATGTTAAACATATTCTTTTACATTAAATACTTTTAAACTGTATTTTTCTATATCTCAGGTCAGATTAACGAAAGTTAAATGTTAGGCATACAAAAAGTATTTTTTAAGAAGAAAAGGAAAAGCAATTGATATTTTTAGAAGAACTTTGCATATTAACTGAATTCACAAATATTTCTGAGATTCTGATGAAAAATAACTCAGTATTTAACTTGTACAAAGAAAGAAAGAGTTATTTCATCTCTCTGTCACAAGATTGCACAACTAAATCAATGGAAAAATAGCATTATTAAAAACATGTATTTGATAACGAAATAACTATTGATATATAATAGAAGACAATGTGGAAGAATTAGACTCAATCAACCTTTGATAAAGAGATGAATCTTCAATTTTACCATTTAAGAAAACGAAGGTAAAAATAGTTAATAAATATATTTTTTCAAATAATTTTAATATTAAAAAAATTGTTTTTAACTAAATAGTTAATTATAATTTTGCAAATAAACTTATTAAAGTTATTTCAATATCAATTAGAAACATTTTAAAACTGTTATCGAAAATTGATATAAATGCTTCATTAAAAAGTCATAAAAATCGATATTGAACTTATTTTCACTGACGTTTTCTGTTAAGCAAAGAAGAAGCTTATCGATAACAAATTTCTTTTTACATTAATAAATAAATTTCTTGCATCATACGTACTTCAATAGACATTCAAGTATTCTTAACAGCTAAAAAAAAGTCTAAGAAATTCTTTTTCTTGGCTTATACACTCGATATCACGCAGAAACATTCAATGGACTGTTTTTGTAGGTCAGACATTGCTGTCAGGTCTTTCGCTTAAACCCATTGGCTGAGCATTTTCAACTAATGTTGACCTTGTGGTTGATGTCATCCCGTGGGAATCAGTAACAACTGCTGCACTCATTTGATCTCTCGATGCCCTGAAAAAGTTATCCAAATTATTAATCTTTAATATGGTATTTAAATCTGAATATTCATTACAATAAATTATTACATTTCATTGCTACATAAATAACGATCACATACAGATCTAATGCTCTAATAGCTACGTAAATTATACAAAAATTTTCTGAAAATATTCATAAACAGTATACCAATAATTATTGTCATCACCTTTCTCTGTGAAAAAAAATTATTCTATTGTTTTAATTAATAAAGCAATACACAAGGTAAAAAAAAAAATAATACAAAGATTTTTTCACGCACAAGCAATCCTAGAAAGCAAATATTTGTCTATAAAACTTAAAAGAAACCAAAACTTTTGTCAAGCTCATTTGAGTTATTTTCTTACATAAAAAAATTAAATTCATCACTTCAAAAGATCTGATTAATACTTATATCATTATTACTTACATTATATCTTAAATAGTATATTACTCAAAACCAAAAGTACTGGTGCCTCTGTATAAATATATACATAATACATGTTTAAAAGGATGAACAAGACTACAGGATCTATGTACTAAAAGATTCAAGCGAGTTTGGGATTTTATGGACAGTGTTTGTGTTATTGCCTGGTTAGTGGAGTAGTGCAATTAATGTTCTGCGGCTTATGTTGGTCTCCAAACATCAGGATCCTCCATGAGTGTAGTATGATGATCACCAGGTGGAATTGGCTCTTGCGGAGAGCCAACCGCTGACGTAGGTAGGCCTGTAGCATCGGGCCCGCTACCTCTGTCATTTCATACATTTCGCAGTTATGTACACTCATTTGTTTTGAGTTTATTGTTATGTTTGTAATTAGACTTTGATTTTTAAACCTGACACCATCCATTTATGGTAAAGACAAAAGATGAGTAAGATACGGTAAATTGTAATTACAGTGTCATGAACCAATTACTGTGCCCTTTGATATTTCTATTAAAAAAATTATAAAATTATATAATTACTGAATAAAAAGTATTATTTCACTGAGTTACTATATGATTTTATAAGTTTTTAAAGATAAATATTGAAGGGTTCAGTAATTGATGTAAGTTACAGTAATTGGCTCAATTACCCTAATTCTAAATATGTACTCGAATTTATTTTTAATATAAGAAATTAAAATGGGTATAGAATTTCAAACAAAGGTGAAAATGTAAATACTTTAAACTTTATTATATAATTGTATTTGTAAATAGAATTTTTAATTATGTAAAACGTGCAAACTCTTATTTTAATGCCCCATACTCTTAGTAGATTACTCATAAGGCATTAATGCTATTTTATTCGCTAGATTCAATGAGTGTCAGGTGTACCAATCTGTAATTAACTTAGTCATGTATGTAAATGATTTCTTTATTAGAGACAAATGAAAACACTTCTCTACAACCAATAAACCCATACAAGTTAAAATTTTACATGGACATTTAATTTTATTAGTTTAAAAGATAAAGAGTGGATTAGTTAAGCATTGTTTCTTCAGGCTTTATTTTTCTTTCATATTCATTTGCTCAACACCTATAAAAACTCACTTCTTTGCACACTATTTACAAATTATATAATTACAAAATAATCAATATCAAAAGGTAGTCTTATTTTCAAATTGATAATAGGTTTCTTTCATCATATTTTTTTCTATTAAAGCTTCATTAAAAAAATCATTAGAGAAATAATATAAAATTTCTTTTAGAATAAAATAAAATTTTACTTACTTTTTGCCAATTGACATCATTCCATAAATCACACCAGTAGCAAATATCAATCCACTTCCAAATATAGTGCCTATACCAGGACAAAGGAAGATTGCTGGAAGTGCTAATCTGTAAATTTTAAAAATAATTTAAATAAAAAGAATTTATGCTATAAAAAAACATTAAATTGATATACATAATTCTAAAGTTATTTAAATTATTTGTACTATGTTTAAAATTACTCATTCAATTATTATTATAAAACTTATATTTTAATATTCTTATTGTAACAATTAGTTTTTAATAATCAAAAAATTTGATAAGAAAAAAAGTTTGTTAAACTTCAATCTAGAAAAAAAGGAATTTTACGTAAAAAATTGTCAGTAAAATACTTACATACAATAAGCAGCTGCTCTATTCCAATATGGTCGGTTTTCCACCCAATTACTCAATTGTTGAACAAAGTCAATAAATAAACAACAACAAGGTGCTTCAACTGTAACAACTAAAAATCCTGAAACCATTTGCCATAAACCACCTAAGAAGCAGTCCACTTGTGCCAATAAAATTGAAGCGCAGTTCCATGCCCCCAAGAATATTGCGACTGGAATACATAAAAATGTTATAAATTAGTTTTTATGAAAATATGTGTTTTGTAATTTAAATTTTATAACATAAAGATTTCGAAATGTATCAATATGATAGTGACTATTGCAAGTAAAGAAAGAAGAAATACATACATAAATAAAAAACAAAGAGTATGAATCATTTAATTGGAGAAAGTTCAAAAGCTTAGCTAATTCATAAATGTATGCATAATTATTTTTTTCATTTGATTAACTAGCACGAAATTATAATTGAATATTTAACATTATTCTAAGAGAAAGTCTTAAAATGTTGAGCATGGTAGCTGAAGTGAATCAAGATGTATCACTTTTGTTGCATTTCTATTAATAGACTTCTTTGTTTTGAAACTTAATGAACAAAAAGTATCCTATGCTTTCTAAATTTATCTGTAAAACAATTAGTACAAACTAACTTAAATTATAAAATAAATTATTGCATTGAACTTTTATTTTATAGATGTTTTGAGCTTCTAGCAGTTAATTTTTTAAAATTTTAAATAAAGCACAAAAGTGATCTTGTCTTAAAAACTCAATTCAAGTTTCCCAGTTTTATATAAAAAAAATATTGATCCACGTTAGCTAATTTATGAAGAGTAATAGAAACTTAATTTATCGAAGTACAATGAAAAATTTTTAAAAGATCAATTATTTCCAGAACATCAAGTTTTGAAAATACAGCGAACACTATCACAGTGAATTAAACAAGATGGAAAAGAAGAGAAATTCTATTGCTTGTGGAACAAGCTGCTGAAAAGCACAAATACAACAGTATTTTACTGTTTAGAATTCTTGCAAAGCTCAGTACTCGTAAGAATTACAATCATATTTCCTACTTTTTTGCAAAGCCAGAGTTGCTTATAAAGCGATGTACACATTATCTATCCTCACTATTGCGCCCATCTTTCATACACTGTTTACATTTGCTACTGTCAAAATGTTCGCCTACCCATCAAGTCTGTGCTCAAACAGATAAATAAAATCCCAGCAACTCCCAAATCCCACATTAGAATCAACATCCCATTTCAAAACTACATCGAACCCCATTCAAACTCCCCGCATCTCATTAAAAATCAATCGACCAACTACATATTGATTAACTCAAAATCAATGCATCAGCCTCAACTCTCTCTCTCTCTCTCTCTCTCTCTTCAGACTCTTTAGCACCAAATCCAGTCAATACCCCAAAAAAAAGCATTTCCTCCAGTTCCAAGAGAGAGAGAGCCCAAGACACCCAGTGAAAGTGTACAACACACACACACACACATGCACAAAGCCAGCTCAATAGACATAAGGATCAAGCAAGTTACGCGCGCAGAGAGAGCACGAAAGAGCAATGTAAAAAAATATGTATATTGAATTACTGAAGCTGCCGACGGTGCCGAGGCCGCGGCCAGCGTACTTCATCCACCAGGGCACGTCGTCCTTGGCAGCGGGATCCTGTCCGGGCCTGGCCATTATAGCCGCCAACTTCTCGCTGAACGACTGCACACCGAAAACGAAGCATCGTGTACACACGTACCATTATTACATCTCTCTTAACGAGTATCGCAGAAAAGAATATCGCGCAAAAGCTGTATATGTACTCACCATTTTTGGACTTTTGACACGCAGCAGTCAGGCACACGGGCACACACGCGCCACACACACACACACACTCACGCGCGCGCACACGGGGCACTGGGCTCTTCGAGTCCGTCTGTCGTCGTCAGCTGACAGATAAGACGAAAACCCGCGGGGCGGCCTCCCCGAAAAACTCTTTCTTTCTCTCTCTCTCGCGCGCGCGCTCACACGAGATCACACGAACCACGCACGCAGCTGCACACTGATAATTTTCGCTGACTGCGGCGCGGGCGAGCGAGGAAGGTTGAGACTCGACGCGGATAGGATAGGATATATAGGGAACGTATAGCAGAAGAGAGAGAAAAATAATAATCGACCCCGCGTGATGCGGACTTTCGACACGGGCGGCGCCACCGGACCTGCAGATCTCTGTAGGTGGTTCACTTTTGATCGAACAAAAAATGCATATTTGGTTTTATGCGCGAGTATATAGGCAAGGTAGAAGTAAAGGGAGTTTCTTTTTTGGAGGAGTGGGAGGAATGGGTGGATGTAATGATAAAAGAGGTACAGGAAGAGAAAAGAGAGAGAGAGAGAGAGAGCGCGGAAAGAGTAGGTGGATAAGTGCCTATGTCGGATCATTGGACGATGCGCGATAAGCCTGCGGGCGTGTGTTGTTTCCTTCGTTTATTCGCTTCGATGAATGAAATTCGATTGGACGTCCTTGGGAGATTTTTTTTTATTGGGTCGACGTGATTCATGTTTTTCAAATTAGGATATACTTACCTGTTGTAATCTGCTGATTCGACGAAGACCTGAATTAAGTCGGAAGCTTTATAGTGAGATTTCGAATGTGTATAATAGTTTTTCAGATTTCCAGGAGACGATCAATAATTTGCAACGTTAGTTACTAATATAAATAATTAACTCTGTAATTTTACAATTATATATGTTAACTATAAATTGTTACATTGTAATTCAGAAAATGACAAATTCATTCTTATTTAAAAAAAATTATATTCTTATTATAGATATAAATGAATGGTAAAACAATTTAGCCAGTAAATTTACTTTTTGTTTAATTTTTTTTAAATACGAGATAGTTCTAAAATAAAGTTCTTCCCAAATAGCACGGTACGTTCTGAAAACGTTTCTGGAACGTTGCTTTTGCAACTATAGAACGTTGCTAAGAACGATGACAAGAACGTCGTGGCAACGTTACTAGAACGTGAAAATGTCCGCGTTTGTAACAAAAGGCAAGTTAATAAAACGTTCTTAACAGGTTGCAGGTACTTTGCCAGATCGTTGCACTAGCAACGTACTAAAAATAAATTAAAAAATTATTTTAAACAATGAAATATGAAGGCATGAAGATATATAGTTCATCATCTTGGTAGTACCATCTGGATGATAACACCAAAACTCAGGGACTAACGCTTCTAACATTTATTTTTTTTTATTTTGTAACAAACAATTTTAATTAAATTTTGGATTTCGCAAGCTTAGTCCCTGCGTTTTGGTGTTATCATCTAGATGATACTACCAAAATGGTGAACTATATAATCATAAAGTTTTCATATTGCCTTTTTTAAAATAATTTTTTAATTTATTTTTAGTACGTTGATAGTGCAACGTTCTGGAAACGTACGTATAACGTGCTAAGAACGTTCTATTAACGTGCCTTTTGTTACAAACGCGGACATTTTCACGTTCTAGTAACGTTGCCACGGCGTTCTTGTCACCGTTCATAGCAACGTTCTATAGTTGCAAAAGCAACGTTCCTGGAACGTTCTCAGAACGTACTGTGCTATTTGTGTTATGATGTGAAAACATAAGTTCAATTTTCAATTAAAGATTTCAAATCCGAAAAGTTTCTAAATTTTCTAATGAAGGAATAATTTTTAAAGTTATCCTACAAAATTGAAATTTATTTTAAAAATACTAATTAAAAAATTGTTACTATATAGGGAAGAGGGAGGCTAACTCGTACACTTCTACTGTTTGCATTTATTTCTCGCTAAATAAAGAACAAAATATTTCAATTAAAAAAAAGTGTTTTCGTACGAGTTAGCTCCACGCTTGGGGTAAAATCGTACAAACCCTGGAGCTATTATAAGTTGTACATGTATTTTAAATGAGAAAATTAAAAAAATTTCAGATTTTGCCACTAAAAAAAGTTAAGAAAAAATTTTAAAAAAATTCCATTATAATTACAAATTCTCCCGTTAAAAAAAAATTTACGACTTAGCCCCGTGGACGATGTACAAGTTAGCCCCAACATTGAAAATATCTTGACATCTATGTAACTATAAGCAGCAACGAAACTTTTTAAGAATCACAATGTGGCAAAATTTTCCTTAGCTAACCAATTTTTGATGAATTTACTAGCTCGGCGATCAATTATTATTTTAGAAGTTTTATTTCAACTCTTCTGCAATGTAAATGTTACAGAAACCCGCTTTAATTTTGACAAGTCTACGTTAAAGTTCAGAAAATCGGTGATAATACTTGATCATATGCACCATTTACAGAAAATACTTCTATATTCAATATACATTATCGACCCAGCTAAAAAATTCATTCTTAAACTAAATATTTAACGTGTACTACTTAGCTCCACTCTCCCCTACCTATTTATAATTTACAACCTGGTACTAATACCGTATCGTTATAATTGTAAACATAATAATCTATGAGTCAGCATTTTTGCACTATGTAAATAATAATGCTTGATGCGAAACAATCGCGCCCTCTTTGCAGAAAAGAACCTTACGGCATTTTGTATATAAAATATTATTTAAATATTTTTATTATTATTTGACACGGCATAAATTGGAGATATATATCGACTATAGTAGACGTGATGTCATTGACAGCAAGATTTTTTTTAATAGCTTTTAATCTTAGATAGCGTTATAGTTCCGGTCTGATAAACTATCTTGTTTGTTAGAGTTAACAAAGAGTATTGCAATCATATAGGTATATACATAGTGCAATAACCGTGATCGTGATAAAAGTACAAAATTAAATAAAACATTATTTGGATTAGACTACAATAATGGAGTTATTAATGAATGGGAAAGAATAATTAGCAAAACAGTATTTTGTTGCATCAGTTTTAACAATATATTTTCATAAATCTTTTGACAGATTTGTTCCAGTATATACAAAATTAATTGCTCATGTACAATCATAGTTATCATTACAAACTTAAAAAAGTGTGCCTTGCGCGCATTTATTTATTTTTTTCGAGTATTTTCAGTCCTCGTGTATTTTGTTACATGTTCTCTGGTGTATACTTCGTTTATTTACTTAGATAATTACGTGACTGAGTGCATCATCCAGGCATTATGTTTTTCGCGAGCTGCAATTCATATTTATATTGTGTAATCATGCGCGTAAATGAGAAAGGGCTAATGCTCGTTTGTGTTTTTACGTGTAAAGATGGTTGGCTTGCATTTCACTTTAGTTCGCTTGGAACATTAAAATTACGGACTTATTAATCCTACGACTTTGAACCTTAAAAATACAAACAGCTTTTGCGTTTTTTTACTTTTTCCGTTACAAGAAGATTGACTTTACTGAACACAGAATTCGTTTTTTTCCCAGTTACTTTAGCAATACACATGCATTTTCATTTTCATCAAGCAAGAGTTTGGCATTAATTATGTATTACTTAATTACAATAATTTAATTAATCCGTTAATGACAAGATTACAATCTCGTACAGAACTATACAATCTATATTTTGTTTGTGTTTAAAAAATTCTTCTCTTTCTTTATTTTCGGGCAGAATCTAATCGTGGTAGTTTTAGCGCTAAAACATTCTTTATTCACAAAGGATTGAAGCTGTTTAACAAACAGGTTTTCGTAAACTTAAAATTACAAAATCTTTATAACATCTGTAAAATGCGCAAGCAATAAGTAATCAATATGCAGAAGCTGCATATTATCCCACAATACACTAAAAATTGTCTAAAAATTAGAATTCATTAAATTAAAATAAATAAATAAAAATGCATATTTTTGGCAGAAAGTCTATTTAAGGTATATATAAAGAAAAAATTCAATATGATTCTTCATATTTTTAATTCAGATAGTAGAAGAAATTATCAACACAAATCTGAACTTAAAAATCTGTTTAATATTTGATGCACATACAATAATCCGCGAGAGCAAACAAAAAAAAAACACGTTTCGTTAAAAAAATAAATGGATTTCCTAAAATAATATATTTTTTTAAAGTATAGATTTAGCATTAAGTGAACCTATCTAGATAAGACAGTCCCTGACTTTGGACACGAAAGCTGCCCTTTACTTAAAGTATACGCTTTCACTTCATCCCTTGATGAATGTAAGCTGTTTCGTTATCATTACCTCGTTTCGTTTACGTAAGTCTTTTCAAATTATTAGTAAAACGATGCCTCTGTTTATTGACAGTGATGCGCTCAGAATCTCAGTAACGCCTTCGTTGACCCAATGAATCCTAAAAAGCTTCAAATTCAAACGATTATTCATAAGAATTTTCTATAGAGCTTTTTTGGATTCAATGCATTTGGGGATGGGGTATGATTTATTCAAAATATATACTTTGAAGTGGCAAGTATTAAGTTAATTGCAATAAAATATCACTGGAGGACGTAGAAATGTTCATTTGAAAGACGATTGGGCATATGTAATGAGAATTTTACTAATATTTCCATTATTTTGTATCTATTAAAAAAACTAAAAACTCAGTTTTGTCTTTAGAAACAAATTAAGAAATGGAACCAGTGTGATTTAAGACTTTTCTAAATATCAGTGTAATTTATTTCTTTCAGTTTTAAACAAACTCGAGAATTTTGTATATAAATTACATTTTATACAAAAGCGTTGAACTCGTTCATCGTTTAAAATCAGGCCGTTTCTAATCAATAATAAAATAATAGAACATTGTATGGAACCCATTCACAAAAATAATGACTTTAAGTTGTTTCTATATAGTGATTTGACAATTATATAAGAATCTCTCTGAAATTATAAAAGAACTTGGTAAAATTTGTTATAATAACCATAAATTAGACTAAATTCTCAAGTAATTAATTTGACAAATATTCTTACAAAACCAATAAACCACAGAAACTCCAAAATACTCTGCAACCAAAAAAACAAAAACAAAAACTTGATCCAATCTCCAGCAAGTTCCTTTGCAGCATCAACAAATCACCCTTAAACCACATCCTCTTTTCCCATTCTATTCAACATTTCCACGTCCTCGCAGATCACGAGACCAAGCGAAACGAACACAATCAACGCATTCACATTAAACTATAAGTATTATATTCAAATGATGCTCATGGAGCGCCGATATCGCTTCCTCGTGTTGGCCGAATTATTATTGTTATTATTATTGTTATTATTATTATTATTATTGTTGTTGTTGTTGTTGTTGGCGGATATCGGCGCGGGAGGCGTAACGGGTGTGACCGGGGTGACGGGCGCGGTCAGAGGCGTCGTCGGTTCAGCCGCCGCCGCCGCCGTGCTGGTGGTGGTGGTGGTGGCTGAAGTGGGGGGCCTGAGCTACCAGATGTAGTTCTCCGTCTGGGGTGCGCGCATCACGCCGACGCCGCCGCCGAGCCGACGGTAATTCATGCAGCCGCACAGCCGCCACTGGTTCTGCTCGGGGTCGTAGACCTCGATCGTCTTCAGGTAGGCCGTGCCGTCGAAGCCGCCGACCGCGTACAGCTGGCCGTTCACCACTGCTAGGCCGACCTGGAGAAACGAGAGCGGAGAGACGGGCTTTTTAGTTGGTGCTTGTGCTTTGGGGTGTGGATTACTTTTAGCTTTGGTGAGAATGATTTGTTACAATTGAACGATTAGGCAGAAGCGTGGATTCTGATTTTGGTTCAATAAGAGAACTAATTGTGAGAAAATCTAAAGGATCCTGACAGGTTTAACCCTTTGAGGCTTAGTGGCTATTATAATAACCACCTCTTTCGTCTAAGATTTTTATGTATAAAAATGTTATTTATAGGTGTATATAAATGATTTTACATTCTTCTATTAGCTAAGAGGTTTCTCTATAATACTAATTAACAAAAATTTAAATTCGTAATCAGCGACCCCAAAAACCCCCGAGTAATAATTTCCAGCTTAAAATATTGAACAGAAAAATGTGGGCCACAAAGGGTTAATAGAGATTTGCAGAACTTGACACTTTTAAGCAATTCCCGGTACTTTTTACATTTTTACGGAATTTTTGAGAATTTTGCAGTATTTATCGACGCTCCTTGCGGTTTGTCACTTTATTCGTTGAACTTTTAATTTTACAATTTTATAAAAGTTGTCACCAATTCTTTGTACTAGGTTTACAGAATTGGAGGGAACTTTAAGAAATACGTAAAATTAAAAATTTACCAACGAATAAAGTGACGAACCGCGAATTTTGCTTTGTATCCCAGTATAGGACTATCACGTATGCGATTTCTCAGAAATAGCTAGTTCTTACAAATATAGGATTTCAGAGACCTCTTACAAAATTTAGGACTTTTTAGATTCTCTGATTAAGACTAACACTTTTTTAAGACCTATAAAAACGTAATAGTTATTTTTGAGAAACTAAATATTGTTATTTTATTTTTGATAGGTGGCTTCTGAAAAGAATTTGTATTTTTCGAGAAATATAAAATGGGCTAGAATTTGTAATAATCGCAAGGAGCGACGGTATGTTATGATCAATTCTAAAGAATTCTGTCAAATACTAAAATTTTCCAAATCTTTTAAATTTAGGAATATTGTGTGTAATTATGAAAGTTTTCGTTAAATTCTGGAAAATTCTGTTATATTCTATAAAATTTGGAAAATTTGGAAAATTTGGAAAATTTTCAAATTTTCTGTAATTAATTAGATTTAGTCATAACATTAAAAGAAATGACCAAATTCATACTTCTGACAAATTCTGTACACTTTGCTTTGAGAGAATTTGACGAGTCATTCTATTTAAGAGAAATCTGTAAAATTGCAACAAAATGTTAAAGAATCTAAAGTTTGTTAAAATTTGAGAACCAATCCGGGGCCGAGTATTAAAAATTAGGTTGTTTCATGATTTTTTTTTAGATCATATTCTGATAGATTATAGCACACTTCCTTTGTAAACTTTTCGAATTTTTGCAATACGACCAAAATTGAAGAAGATACAGCACTTCGAAAATCCTCGTGACGTCATGATTCATACGCGGCGCCTTTGATAGTGGCTGAATAGTGACGTCATAAAGAAACTTTCAATTGCTGTAATTCTTGTAGATCTCGTTCTGTTTGCAAAATTCAAACAGATTGGCGAATCGGCCTAAGTTCTGTATCGACATCACCGATACCGCCGAAGAAAAAGAATGAAACAACCCAATTCAGATAAATGTTGATCTGACATACTCTCACAAATACGGACAAATTTTAGAAAATCCCACCAAATTCTTACAAAATATTTCGATCTTAGAAATTTCTTCTGAATTGCAGATTCTCTCATAAATTTTCATAATCTACTAGCATTAATTGATAAATTGAAACGATAGTCAAATGAATTTTATCTGAACTTTTGAATTTTATAAACATTTCCAGTTTTCTAGTTAGAAAATAATAAAAATATCTGCGTGATAATTTGAAAGTTACTTCTGCTTCTATAATCAAAAAACACACAATTATTCTTAGATTCGAAAAAACCAACGATTTGAAAATCAGTCACACCATCCACATCCTCAAAACCACCCATAAATCCCCCTTTTATCGACCCAACAAAAGTTCCCCATCACCTCAATCGACCTCAAGGTAGAAATATCCTCTACAATCAAAGCCCCCCGAATCACTCACCCCGCTCCTCCTGGAGGTCATGGCGACGATCGGGCTCCAGGAGTTCGTGTGGGGATTGTAGCGCTCGGCGCTCGACAGCTCCATGCAGTCGTCCCTGCCGCCCACCGCGTAGATGAGATTGTTGAAGACCGCGACGCCGAGATGCTTGCGCCGCGTCGACATCGGCGAGACCTGCGACCACTTGTTCTGCCTCGGGTCGTAGCGCTCGACAGTATTCAGGGGCGACTGGCCATCGGACCCGCCGATGGCGTACAGATAGCCGCCCAGGACCGCCACCGCCACGCCCAGCCTGCGCGTCGTCATCGGCGACACCTTCGACCACTTGTTCTCCTTTGGATCGTACCTGCGATGATTATGGAGAAGAGGGTTAAGATTAATTAAGTCGTTGTATTCTTGGTTCCATCGCTAGTCTAGCAACCTGTTAAATACAGTTTTTTATTTTGATTCCCTGTTTACGGACTTGATTTTACGAAGATATGAGTACAGTGTCTTATTTCGCATTTTTTAATGACGGTTTATTACAACAATTTTAACGTTTACTTTTTTTACTGGGCTAACAAATACGAAATGTACAAAATAAAAATGCGACGCAAGATTTACGAACTAATGTAAATAGTGACGTTTCCAAAATAAGAATATGCGAAATACTATGTTTACTTATAAGGTGAGGCTACAGGCCTTCTAAGTCGCGGATCAGGCTAAAATTTTGAGGAACGATTCAATGAACAATAAAATCGAACCTGTGCTTTAAAGTTTTTCGTTATATTGAAAGATCATGCTAAATCAAGAGAAACTAATTACTTTAACTATTGGGATAACTAGCTAACTATTTGACCTACTTATTGTATTGTGGGTACACACGCAAAAAACATTGTAAGTTTTAATTAGGACGTAATGAATGTCAAAATATAGATTTATTACAAAGTAATAAGAGTGCAATCGCATGAAGAAATGCGATCATCCTACAAAAATCATATGCAAAATCGGGAAAATGATCTAACTACATCTATTTTTGCATTTTATTATGCGATTCTTGTTATGATCTTGGATTGCTTATAATCTTGGAACATATATTACGTTACGATTACATGTACATTACGTATATGTATTCGAGACTTTAATATCCACACATCTTCAATTAATAAGACAATATCTTATTTTGTATTCAGTCACGATACAATCAATGGGTCAAATAGTTGCCTCTAGTTATGACTACAGTTGGAGTTATCAATTTCTTTAGATTCAGCATGAATTTCAATAACGGGTCATATCACGAAACCCAGAGCTCATTATGCAAAATCCGTCAAAACTGCTTCTATTTTTCTGTTCAAAAAATCATAACTCAAAGATTTAGCCTGATACGTGAACTGGAGGGTGTACTTGACAAGGGCAACAAAATCATCAAATCTCTTGCAATATTATTACAAACTGATTTATTAATTTAATGGACCAACATTATCTTCAAAAAGTCAATAGATTTCATAGTGAATATGATAGTATGTAAGCATTCGGTATAAAAGAATCTGGTGAAAAATCAGCTAATAATACACATGAAATAATCACTTACTCTATCACTTATAAAAATATCGATAAGAAAATAGTTTTGTAGATCTGAAGTCCTAACGTCTATTAAACTAAAATGGGAATGAAATCCCTAAAAAACTTCTAAACGTTAAACATTTTTTAAAAATTTTTGTCTTCCTAGCAATTTTTACGGATGATAAATTAATTGATTGCATAGAGTGATTGAATAGACAGTAAACATCTTAATTGGATGATAAATCAGATATCTATTTCAGACTACACCCGGTCATAGCATCACCTAATTTTCTTTCCACTAACATCATTCTCTTCACAAGCAACATATTACAACAAAACACTCTTCCTCACCTCTCCACGTGATTGAGGCACTGTACCCCATCCTGTCCGCCCACGGCGTACAGAAAGCCATCCAGCACGGCTACGCCTACGCTCGTCCGACACGACGTCGTGGGCGCCACGTCACAGGACCACTGATTCGTCTGCGGATCGTACCTCTCGATGCTGTTAAGGTAGCTCTGTCCGTCGTGGCCACCGACCGCGTAAAGCAGGTCGTTGAGCACCGCGACGCCGACGCCACAGCGGCGCTTGCTCATGGGCGCGACCATCTTCCAGTCGACGGTGTTCGGGTCGAATCTCTCGACGCTGGCGATCGCGTCGCCGGAGCACCAGCCGCCCACCGCGAACAGGACCTGCAAAAATGTTGGAGTGTTAGGATTTGATGCTTTTGCTGTTTGATTATGGAGTGTAGTTTTGGAAGTATGAAAGTTAGAGGTGAGGTCTTATGAATCTGATATGTGGTTTTTTTTATTCGTATGGATGTAAGGATGTTTCCGCAGTAACTTGCGGATTTCGGGAATACAAACATTCCTAATGGAAATTAACTTTTATCATAGTTTTATATACTCGCAATGATATGTAAAACAGATACCTGACGAAAATCTACAGCAAATTATTTCTCTCATGAGTTATGCTACACTTTATTAGTTTGTGTGTTAGAGTAATGGCACGGCAGTGCTACGGAACTGACATTGTTTTTGATCAATCTGTTCAATAATAAGGCACTTGTACAATAAAGAATGATGAATAAAACGATAAATCTGTAAATAAGGGCATTTAGCAAATCTTACGAGTATTATTTATGAACTACTTCTCCATTTAAAACGATCCTTTACACAGTGCCACTTTTGAAGGCGTTAAAAAGGTCGGTCTAGAGAAGCGCGTTAGCGCGTAATATCGCACCATTCAGAAAATTTAAACGTGTTTATCAGCTGCGCAGATCTCAGAAACTACAGATACGATTAAATTTTAAATTTCCTCTATCGACGGAATTAAAAAATAATTTTATTGAAACTTTTTAAGGAAAAACCCGCAGTTCCAAATGCGCATTGCTTTACCAATGGCATCGTCATTCGACTTTCACGTAATCCAATCAGACTTATTTAAAATCTAACCGTACCAGCAGCTTACTCTCCATCCGAACGATCGAGTCAACGCCAAAACAACCCTCCCGATCACTCACCTCGCCGCGCCTGGTCGGCTTTCGCGGTCGCGTCCTCGGGCCCTGCATGAGGGGCCTCTCCTGCGGCAGCAGCAGGTAATTCTTGGCCTCGTCGACGAGATCGCGACAGGCGTCGTCCGAGCGCACCAGCAGATCCGAGCCCACCGTGCCCACGAGGAACTTGGGACTGAGCAGGGGCAGGCGCACGTGCTGGAGAACCTGGGCGAGATGCTGGCGGCGCTCGGTGACGTTGTACTTGACCCAGTTCATCACCGCGCTGAAGACCTGTTCCTCGGTGCGGACGTTCAGCTCGTCCGAGGAGATGATGTCGACGAGCTGGCCCACCGGCAGAAGAAGGAACTCCTCGCTCTCCATCACCTGGAATGAGGATCGAGAGGGTGCTGATTAGTGGGGGATGCGGTTTCGGGGGTTTTTAGGTTTCAATGGTTTCTGAGAGTTTTGCGTTAGGTCCGAGCGGAATACTGGTCAAAACAGCAACTTATGAAAAATAGGTATTTAATAGAAAAGTTCTCTCTGAAAAGTTCAATATTGAAATCGATTTGACTCTAACCTCTAAGGGGTTTCTCCGTTTTGAGTACTTTTTATGCGTTATTCTATAAATATCTCTAAAACGCCCGGTAACCCTATTTTTTTATTGTGTGCACTTAAACTTGGAAAGCTAACGATTAACTTTTATACTTTAATATTCTACAAAAGTTTCCTACAAATGCATGAATTTTTCATTTCAAACTAGATAAATGCGTTTTCTGTATCCCTGGTAGAAATCTAAGCTGGTTTCTAGCCAGATATTAGCTAGATTTTCTAAATCTGCTTTAATTCGGGTTAAGAAATTAGCTAGAAATCAGTTAAAAACGACATGCTTTTTAGCTAATTTCTAGTTAGATTCTGCTTCATATTCTAGTTTAATATAAAATTGATAAACCAAGTAATTTATGTATTAATTAATAATGGAAATAATAACAGTTTTATAATAATCAAAGTAATACGCAATTTTAATCATACTACATTAAATATTTTACTAAATTAAAGTTGAAAATGTACCTTAAATGTCTAGTAGTAATGGCGGTTAGGTTATTTGTTTACATAACGACGCGTGCATTTAAAAAGTATTATTTACACAAAAAGTACCAAAGACCCGAGTAAAATGTAAGTGTCTTTATTAAAGAAATTCATGTTATAAATAATAGAATGTATGTAGTATGTAGTCATATAATTATTGTTATTTTAAAAATAGAAATAAAAACAGGATAATGTAAGTTATGACGACATTTGGAGAATTGGTAAACAAATATTTGTAGTTTTACAATGAAGTTTTATGACAAAATTTTATTTTCGACATCAATCACAAAATTTTTGTTGACTAAGTTATGATTGACTAATTTTCGGAAAGGAAATTATTAGTTATCAAATACTTTTAGTATTGCATATACATATTTCTATAATCTCGTAAGTTGTTATTTGTTGATAAAAATATTTATTTTGGCGGCATACTATATTGAACATTCAATAAAGTATAATAATGTACATTTTTAAAAACTAATAACTTTTCAAAACAAAATATAAATAGGTTAGATTTGCAAATAAAATACGTTTTTGCTTAAAGCATAGTCTTAAGCAGATTCTAGCCTGAGCTATAATTTGACTTATTAATAGCTTATTAATCTGGCTAATAATTAATAAGCTAACCACCCATTCTAGCTAACTTTCTACCAGGGATATTAAAGGGAGGTCGGATCTTACATGCAGTTACGTAGTTACCGACAATTTCGTATTTTTCAGTATTCTAATTCAATTTTTAATTTTTTTCTATTATCTCAGTTGTCCGGTGTTCCTTAATAGATTGAGAACGCCGAACAACTAACATTTTTAACTTTTGTGAACAATTAAATTAGAGTAATGTAAAATTCAAAGCAGAAATCTGTAATCGGCTCCGACCTCCCCTTAAGTGGGTTAAACCGGCGAGCTTTAGCATTAAATATCTTTTCGAAATGCCGGGCAACATATACTGAAAATTTGTCTGTGGACTCAAATAATCTTTATTAATAATTGCAAAATAGATTTGGGTCTTAAAGTTTAAAATTTCTTTATGCTCATACCCCCATTCTATTTTATAAAGAAAAAAGTTGACAGTACTTATAAGTTAATAAGGGAAAATTAGTGAAACTTCAAAAATCGATATTGCTTTTCGAGCTTTAACGCAGACTTGTTCCCTTAAAATGACTCATGTATATGATATAATTAACTGAAATTTGTATAGATTATATACATTACAGTCACTTATTATTTTAAAATGTAGATAAAAATTACAGCATGTATTTTTTTAATTTTTCATACACTTTTAACAAGACGATAAAGAACTGTAGCATTTATAATATATTAAGCTTACGAGGAATCTAAATATGTCAATAAAATATTATATCCCTGAATGTTTATTTAAAGTTTTTTTCTGTTTTCGAGTTTATCATAAACATTATTCGAATGTGCATGATAAAAAGTCTACTTAAAAATATTGCAATCATTTCCATAGATAGCTTAATTTTAATAATCATTGCACTATAATATTCTAAATGGATAGTTTTAAATTAATTATCAACTTATTTGAAACCTAAATTTAGAATAAAATTATTTTTATAGAATACTTGGTAATTGTGGAAATTCGCCTTCTCAATTTTTAATACAATTAAAGCCGTATTCAATTGGAAATCATTAATCGGTAAATATACTTTGGCTTTCAAATGAGTCACGTATTTTAATCCCTGTGGTTATAAAGTACTTCAATTTTAAAAACAGTTAATAAATAAATAAATAAAAAAGAAATTAATTAAAATTATTTAAGATTATATTTTTGTTTAATTTTTGTCTAAGATTTTAAGAATGATTACAGCCACACAATACATTAGAACCGGAAATTCTAACTTCTAATCTTAGCTAAATTGAAAACTAAACCACTTTAATGGATTATATATAACCTAGTCACAAATTTAAGATTCAGAAATTACACTTCCTGAAAGTTATATATATATATATATATATATATATATATATATATATATATATATATATATATATATATATATATATATATATATATATATATATATATATATATATATATATATACAGTCTTTGAAACATTCTCTCAAAGTTTCAAGTAAATCCAATTAAAATTTACAAAGATGAAACCCTTTGAAAGTGTATGTAATTGAGTGTAATCAGCTTATGAAACTTTGAACACGCTTTTAAAATATCGTAAAAACTACGACATCGGTTTTTCTGAAACGTATTGTGTTTGTTCTACATACAAAAATCTAGTTTTTAATAAAGAATGATTTTTTTCGAATGTATAATTTTGAAATCGGCCGGTTTTGGAAAGATCAAGTCGTTTTAACTTAAACAGAAGTCATTCTAATTTATCTTAATATTTCATAAATTCTGTCGATCAAAGATAAGATAAACTTATGTTGGGGAGTATCTGTCAATACATCAACAAAGGAAATTTTACATGACAACTGACAATGTTTTAATGCTTTACTGTAACTTTTGCTAGTGTATAAATGCTGTGTCAACATATTCAAGTAAGCTTTTGAATTTAGAATTTTTTTATTTATGTATAACTTATCAAAACAAAGATTTTGATGTCTCAAATGCACTGATTAGTGAACAAATAAGTTAAGTATCTATATTCTCAAACAATTTTTGTAGGCTGGAGCTACTTCATGAAAACTGGTCTAACTACTTTTATACTATGTACATACCGGTTATTTATGTAAAATATAACTTTTTCTATCACCTTAAACGGGTTACATTAATTATTAAAGGAGAATAGGAAATAGGAATTGAGTAAGAGATGATGTATTCTAGTTGCTCCATTCTATTCAATGTAATTTACGAAGTTGCTCCACGGTTTTAGGGCAATAACATCAACGGAATTTTTTAAAATAATTAAAATAAATCAGCAATAATTACGACCACAGAGAGAGAGAGAGACCAATCATATTTGTTAGCTTGTGAAAATCCTAAACTTGATAACAATGATAGAAATCATAGAAATTATATTGAAAAAATATTATAAAAACTATAAATGTTTGAAAAAGTTTTACGAAGTAGCATCTTCTCGCCTACTAACAAAATCTTTTTAGTCTTTTATATTTTAATTAACTTGGTTCCGGGCGACAGTACGAGTTTCAAAATTTTTTTTTAAACAATGCTCCCTAGATATTGCTTATATAACTCACGTAAAAATTAATATTTTTATACGAAAACAATCACTGAATGTTTAAATTTACTCTTTGGTAAATGAAAAGTTCTATATACAAATGTACAGTTATACTTTTTCAGAAAAAATCTCAAAAATTCGCCTTCTTGGATCCCTTGACCAGGCACAACTCTTTAAAAATGACAAAGAAAAAAACACTTAGCTGTGCTTTTAGATGCATTAAGCTTTATTTTCACTGATTTCGATGCTTCATTCTATTTTTAAGTACAACATTGATCATTTTATTCCTGGCAGCTCGATATCTTGGACACAAATTATTGCCCAAGTGATTTTCATTTCTCCCCAACAACTCTTATGTCTTTTACAATTACTCGAAAATTCTATTTAAATTTCAATTAAACAAGAACAAAAAAATGCCTAAATCCCTCACCTCTTGAAAATTGTGCTGTGTGAATTTGTCGGCGATGCGCAGGAGCTCGCGACAGGAGTGCGTGTCGGCGAAGGCCCTGATGCCGAGGCAATTGGACGGGTCGAGCTGTCGCTTGAGGAACTCGCAGCAGATGTCCTGGATCTCGGCGAGCTGGAGGAGACAGGCGGCCGGTAGGAGGGTCTGCACGTTCGCCTCCTCGACGATGATGTGCGAGGTGTAGCAGAAGTCGATCAGCAGCTCCATCGCCATCTCATCGATGTCGCGAATCGTCACCTCCGTCTGACGCGACTCCGCGAGCTCGCCCGTGAACATGGCCCTGAGATCGTGGGATAGTATGGAGATTAGTACTAGAAGGTGGGAATGGAAATGGTGTTTTAGTGATGCTCGTTTTGAAAAAAGTTACTTTTGTACAAATCCTGCATTAGTTTAAACTAAAAATGCTCCGTTTTCTATTTATATTTTGCGCTCTATACACGAGGAAATAGAATAAAGTATGTATAGAAATACATTACCTTGCATTATCGTTATAACAAATTTAAAGACTCTGCAACCGTACCATATTTTTATCTTTTGAAAATTCTTGAATTTTCTAATATATTTTTAAAATACAAGGTTTCAAGAGATTCAAAAAAAAAGCTACAAGGTTATCTATAAATAGTATAAATACGTACTGATGGAAAAAGTATTGCTTATATTATTCGTAAAATCTGATTCTATTCTTTGTAATATTTATAAACCATTTTTTCCCTTTATATTAAGGAAGTTATTCCCATAAATACCGTGGTCAAAGAAGCAACTACTTACATACATTATATATTTTATCAATACATCGATGATTAATATTCTGTTGCAACTTGTATTTTTATAAAACAGCATGAATTAAAAAACGAAATTCTCGAACGCATTGTTTATATGAAAGTACGCAGTATTTTTTTTCCTGATTTGTATCAAATCTGCCAATCTGGGACGCCCTCCGGCATCCAAGCTTGAAGCAAGAGGTAAGAGGAATTTGTATACTTGAGATATTGACTTTGTATATTACTAGTTGTATATTTTATCACGATATTTATATACAAGAATTTTTTAACAAAAATTATTCATATTTTTTGTTCTGTTCCTTTAAGGCTGGGATGCCGACTGGAGCCCAGGCTTGAAACCTTAAGGTGGTTCTATACCCAAAACACTCAAAAAGTCGATTTTTTTATTGGTTTATATTATAATCAGATGAATATTTTAACACCTCACAGATATCATAACTATAATACGAAATAATTATGTAGCATAGAAAATAAAACTTTAAATGCATTTTTCTCGACATACATTTTTTTATGTTCATGATGCTTCATGCACATGCACATGTACTGTCGTATAACGGACCTCATTCCTAATCATATTTTATATAAATTGTTACCTCAAACATCTTTTTTGTAAAAATTTGATTCAATAAATTATTATTTGCTATCTAAAATGTGTATTTAAAACTTAAAAAGTTTAAATAAAATCTGATTTTATGAAAACAAGAGAAATTACTCCCAGCTGACCAGAAACTTGACCCGTGACGGTAATATTTTTCCCTGGGTGTACAAAAATGAACAAAAAACGAATTTAGATAATCAGAGACTTACATTTATAAAAATGCAAGGCAAAGCAAACGATTTATATTCATGTCGAATCGGCGTACAATTTATGTAAATAGATGCTTATTTAATCACGATAGTCAGAATCTGGTTGAAAAAGTCTAGGTAGATTTCTAGCTAGTTTTGGCTAGATTTCTATGCGAAAATCCGATTTCTTTTTTCCAGCTTAATTTTTGGCCATATCCTTAAAAATCTAGCTGAAAAATAGATCTGGATTTTCAGCTTGCAGGAAGATCAGCCAAATCCAGCTGAAATTCAGTTAATTCAGCTGCACAGTGCACATCCAAGTGGAAATCTAACGGGAAATTCCACTTCCACTTCGATTTTTTCAACAGAGGGAGTAGGTAATAGATTTTCAATCATCAAATAAATCTCCTTTGGTCTTGGAAAAAACTGTACCCATTCTATAAAAACCCAAATCACAAAAGTAACATCGTCGAGTAGCAAAGCTTCATTTGCTGGAGTAATTTAGTTACAATTTATCCAGCCATATTTTCTATATTTTAGCCAACCAGAGTTATCTGACTAGAAGATTATTATACCTCCGGATCACGGACTTTGATGAGTCTTTGGGATATGTCTTTTGGTACCTACAAATAACGACTGTGGCTAATAAGGTCCTAGTCTCTAGATAAAGCTTGAAAACGTTACGTTGAAAATATTTGTAGCCGTATCTCGAGACTACGAGGTCATCAGTCTACCTACCTGAAATACGGGCTGCATGCCGAGAGTATCACCCTGTGGGCGAATATCTTCCTCGAGCCAACGTTGAGGACGACGTCGCAGAGCTCGCGGTGCCGGCGCAGGACCGTGAGCTCGGTCAGGGTGGCGCGCGGATGCTTCTCCGAGGTGTGACTGAGGCGCGCCGGGGAGGGAGCGCGATCGACGACCATCTCGCCCATCCTCGCCGACTGCTGCAGCGACGACGAGGATTGGGCGGCCGCGGCTGCAGCAGCTAGACCCGAGGCGCTCCCCGCGACGGCGGCGGCGGCGGCGGCGGCGGCGACTGCGCGAGTCCCCCCGGCGGCAACCTGGAGGCGCAGCGGGGGCGACGCCCAGCCCCACACGGAGTCTATCTGGAAAAGAGAGTGGAATGTTCAAGGCTTGTGGTGTGGTGGAGAGATGTGGGGACTTGGCTAAAGTGTACGCTTTATGTACGGACGGACATAGCCCATAGATATCTTGGATGGGCCTTTGAGTATGTACCTAGATGCTTGGATAATTTTGAAAAGAGGAAATTTTATCTTCTTTAAGGTGGTTCTAGAATTAAAATCTATAAAAAATCGTTATTTTATTCTACAAATCATTTTGATTGAAATTCAAAAAAGTGAAACCTACGAGTTTCTTGCTTTTGTTTTAGGAATATGACAAACAATGTTTTTGAAGACTATACAAAAACTGTACGCTCATGCAGTAAAATGTGCTTTATCAAAAGTGTTTTTTTTTTAGACTTGTAAAACATTTTTTATCATATTTCGAAGACTAAAACAAGAAACACATAGGTTTCACTTTTTTGAATTTCAGTCAATATGATTTTTTAGATCAAAATAACCGTATTTTTGTAGGTTTTTACTGTAGAACCACCTTATAAAGTACTTTTGGTATTTTTTTTTATATTTATTTTCCATAAAATGACAGATAATAGAACAATAGTTCAAAACTTAAGGATAGAAAATTGTATTGACCTAAATGGTAATTTTTGTCTGAAGTTTTGAACTATTTTACAAGTGTAGTTGATATATCTGTCATTTTATACATAATATAAAAATTAAATTCTAATAGTATTTTAAAGAAGATGAAAACGCCTCCAAATTGCTACTTCAAAAATTATTCTACGATTTTGACTTCAAAAGCTGTAGATGTAAAGGATAACGTTAAATCACAAAACTGAGAATTTAAACATGGAATTTGTTTTATGAATGGATCTTTTGGACGTAATAAATTAGTTTTGATCAAATTTAATAATCTGAGTTAAGTATTAATGAAAAACGAAAAATGAAGATTTTAAGTTTTCAAAATAGTCTCTCCCAGTATGGACACCTATAGTTTAGGAAGGACTACGATTCGACTAACAAGGAGACCATCAATCCTGCGGAACTCGGATTTGGATGATACTTTGGGAAATATTTTTCAATACCTAAATTGAAGCCTAATAGCCTAAGCACCCTTAGATAATTCTAATAACCCCGGTATTCGAGATATTAGCTACTTATATTAGATACTTCGAATATACGTCATTTTAGTAAAAAAGTGTACCATTTCTTATGATAATAAGTATACATGTATTATCACTAGAAAAAATTACCTAAATGGTAATAGAAGTAGGTGGAAAGAGCTTGAATTAAAGCTTTGTTTCGTAAAAAATATTAATCTGGTCCAAAGTTACTAATAATTGGAGATATAGTTTGAAAATGCATAAATATTCCAAGTAATTTAATTTATTAACTTTTAGAGGACATATCTGGCTCATATATGAGCCACCAACAAAGTCGGAGATTACTTGGAATACGATGGATGTAAATATACATGAATTTCGAGTAAAAAAGAATCAAAATTTTTTAGGAAAAATCCCCGTCTTCTAAAGGTTAAATCCGTTAATTTTGTATTCATTTTTAAACTCCATATTGAACTATTACTAACTTTGGATCAGGTGAATATTTCTTTTACGAAACAAAGTTTTAAGTAAAACTCTTTTTGCCTACTTTGATTATAATTTGGGTAGCTTTTCTAATAATAATACATGCATAGTTATTGTGACAAGAATCCACTAAAATAACGTATATTCAGAGTAAAATATTTAATATCTCGATTATGAGGGTCCATTAGCATAAACTAGGTACGGGTGCCTGGCTTCATTTTCAGGTGACAGGAAACACCTCACAAAGCCTCATAAAAATCCAAGCTCCGAGACTTCCTTGTATATACTTAAAAATTGTGTTTCAAAGATACGTTAAAGTTATAAAATAATATGTTCATTGAATCTACTTTACTTTAAATCATATCATACATAAAATAATTAATATTTAGTTAGCTTGTGTATTGGACACGTGTTTAACCTTTGAGAAGTAACTTTTGACTCGGAAAATAAAGGCACATTTGTTATTATCGCAAACACATTCGGAGGCTTGATTTAAACACAAGAACTTCTAATCATATTTAATGGAACTATGAAATATGCATCCAATCCAACATCTATAGCGGTAGAAGCTCAATAGCCCCCTCTATCTTTTGGAAACGGATTTTGATAAGGCTTTTGGAGGTGCTTTTTAGTACATAATTTAAGGAGCGGTTTATAGGCTAAAAAAGTGAAAAGTTCTAAATACTGTACAATTTTTATATTGCAATTGTAATACCGAAAAGTAAATTGTCCTTTCCGAACAGTGTAAAAAAATGCAAAGAATGAAGAGGTTTAAAAAATTGACCTTTTCTGTTCAAAAACTGAAATTCTTAAACTTTTAAAAAACATGTTTTCACGTTTGATGTGCACAAACCTGTGTATATAAATATAAAAAATGTTAAGTACTGAAATAGCTTTTAATAGGTATAAAAAATGTTAAGTACTGAAATAGCTTTTAATAGGTATAAATATTCTTTGCAAGTGCTTTATTTAAAATTTGATTATCAATATACCACCTAAGTATAACTCTTAAAATGATTGGATTAAAGTTATCCCACCAGCCAAAGCTCGCTCTACAGTGTCCGTTATTTTAGTGATAAATGGTATCTCTAAATCTGATCATAACTCTGCATGCATTTACTCTAGAAAATCGACCCAAAAGATTATAAAAATAGATGGAACAAGGTTTAATAATTTGAAACTTACAACGTTTGAAAATATTAATTTGTTCCGTAGTTATTAACAATTAGATCAAAGATAATGAAAAATACATGACATTTTAAGGAGTTTTTAATTTTTGTTAATATATTATAACAAATTATTATCAAACGTTGCAAATCTCAAATTAATTTTGAATATTATTTAGAATGCAAAAGTGGCTATTTAATCATTGAATATATATATTATGATGTATGATGATGTATATATTATGATGTACAACACAAAAATAAAACTGCAGGAAAGTATTATACCTCCAGGAAACGAATTTTGATGAGGCTTTAGAAAATATTTTCTTAAAATGTATTTAATGTTTTGCAAATAGATACTATATTTCTCTAAAATAACGCGAATTCATGGTAAAACAAGACCCATTAAACTGAATTCAGAGTGCTGGGCTTTATCAAAGATATGACATTTTCCTTGTTAACTGAACGTAAACTGGGTCAATAATGATCCATATTGATAGAATTGAACATAAATTTGGGCGGTAAATATAACCTGTTGACCTATACACAGTATCTGTATAGGCATCAAGTATGACTTGATCAAATTGATTAGTTATTCTACCGATAGAAAATATTTTTATGGCAGTGTTGACTTGTGGTCAGGTTTACTCGTAGCATATATATATATATATATATATATATATATATATATATATATATATATATATATATATATATATATATATATATATATAGCAGGATGTGGTTAAACTAGAGCCAATTTCAACAGTTATGTTAGACCTGACTTGAGGTAAATTTATGATGAAACAAAATTATAAATTAACTTTAAGAACTGGATTTGATTGGAGTAGAAAAGTTTGACCTTTATTCAGATCCACTTTAATTACTTTAAGGAGGGTCTTTCGCTAGATATAGGGCATAAAACAAAAAATCGTATGAGAGTTTATAAAGGTCCTATGATAAAACTAATGATATGTACTTAATAATAGTCCACAACTACATGAAAAAAAAATTGTTCCAAAAAAATCGTGACATCACAAGTGTAAATATTGTCAATTTAAAAAATATTTAGTTGACCCCAATTTTTTTTTATTTCTTAACCAATTTTAATGTTGTGGGGCTTATCTTATTCCTTAAACATTTCTCTACAAAATTAACGAAAGAAAATTTAAAAATAATATATCTGTAATAAGAGAGAGCTAATTAATTATAAGTAAACACATAAAATTTTATAAACAATTGGCTTTCTCTAATCACCAATTAATTATTTTAAAATTTTCTTTCGTTAACTTTGTAGAGAAATATATAAGGAAAAAAAATTGCTCTAAAACATTAAAATTGGTTAAGAAATAAAAAAAAAATTGGGGTTTAACTAAATATTTTTTAAATTGACAATATTTACACTTGTGACGTCACGATTTTTTTTTTCATGTAGTTTTGGACTATTATTGAGTACATATCATTAGTTTTATCATAGGACCTTCATAAACTCTCATACAATTTTTTGGTTTATGCCCTATATCTAGCGAAAGGCCTCCTTAAGTGTTTTATGTCCATTTAATTTTTAGAATCCATGAATCTATTTAAAAACAGTACTTCAAAAAAGTGAAACATAGTTAATTAATGTCATTACAGCATTGTATGATAAACTAGTAGGATTTTAAATAGGTAAAATTTATTGATACTGTAACTTGATAAGTATATAATTTAATTATGTGGATTTATATATTTTAGCAGTCTTTCAATCTTATTAAAAAAAGCATTACATAGATAAACAATAATTAGATTTTGAGAAATTATTGTGGAAGTGTTTTTCAAGCTAATACCCTGTATAAAATAGCAATGATTTGAAAATCATTTTAGTATGTTGTTGGTACTTTAATAATTGATAACTGTAAAAATCATAAAATATTTTGGTTTAATAAAAAATTATTGAAATTAAATGGAAACTGGGTCTTCAAAAGTGATTTCATAAGGGACATAAATTTAAGTGATACGCAAATAATTTGTTTGTTCAAAATATTACTCATAAAAACTGCTTACTATGTATTTTGTGCAGATATTATTCAAACATAAGCAAAACAAATAATAAGATAAGCATCAAAACATGTCTGTAAAAATTCTTAATGAATAAAAGTAAAATTAAAAATGTCAAGAAATAATTAAGCTCTAATAATAATTTGATATTTTACAAATATAAGTAATTATAACATAAGTTCATATATATGATATGTATCAAAGGTCAACGATTGATAACTTTTATGTACTTGATCTAAAAATATAACATTCTCTCTCAACCTGAATATTTGTTACATCAGATAAGGTTGAAAGAAGCTTGAGACAATTATCCAGATGAGACTGCAATAACAAAAGTAATATTTTCTTTGTTTCACTGCATTTAATTACAAACAGTTGATTTAATCCAAATTATAAATTTTTCGACAACCTACT